>JAVJIF010000085.1:0-99774 GCA_038442645.1 Agave tequilana
GGTACTCTTCCTCTACTCATTTGATATCTTTTTAATTAGCTAGATCTTATTAAACAGGTTTGTCAGCCATCTACGCCCACCTCTCCTAGGCATCTCCATACCTCAATAGGAATTCGTCTGGGCCAACAGCTTTCCTTGACTCATCCTCTTCAAGGCCTCTTTAACTTCAGATTCGCTAATTTTGCGCATATAAGGTTCATATATTGACACTGAATGTAACGTCATCAACTCTTGAGTAGAACTATCATTGAATAATTTGTCAAAATACTCTCTCCATCTTTCTTTGATTTCTTCATCTCAAACTAAAACCTTCTGATCCTCATCTTTGACACGCCTCATAGTATATAAGTACTTAGAATAACATACTTACTATGATACCAATAGTTGGGAGATACGGAGATCCCTACCGGTGACCTCAAGCGTAAGAAAACTTACAGTGGGTTTCTGTAATATCCAAGTTTAAAATACTGTATTTTATTTTTTCCTAAGTTAGTTATTGATCATTTGCTATACTTTTATTTTATTAACTTGATTTATAATTAGTATTATTAAATTTACAAAATATTAGTAAGATCGTAAATGATATTTTTACTTTATATTTTATTACCATTATTTCTTATCAATATTTTAATTATTTATTACTATTTTTTCTATAATTATTCTTATTATTACTTGTTTATTGGTAGTGGTAATTACTATTTATCATTTCATTATTATTATTATTTATTATTATTGTGGTGTTAATTGTTGTTATTATTATTATAGATAAATACTGTTATGTATTGAAGTTATTATTATTATTAGTAAGTATGATTATTATTGTTTGATTATTAGTGTTGATATTATTATTTTTCTAATGATATCATAATTATTGGTTAACTATTATTATTACTATTATTTATTTATTATTATTAATTAGTATTTTTCCTTTCCATGATTCATATCCATATTCCTACCCATACCAATACCCGTTATCAACCCGAAACCCACAAACCGAATAACCTACAATATATAAACATCTTATAAAGCCCTTCTAATTCCTAAACCTAAACCCTAATCTTCTCTTCCATAAACAGCAGCCGCTACCTGCACCCCCATGCTGCTGAAGCCCCTTGCCGCCATGGTCTTCCCTCCGGCAATACCCCGGACTCCTCCTCCACCGAACCCCCTCTGGCCGCTGCTCTTATGTCATGGCATGCCCTACCTATGCCTCATGTTTCACCTCCTTGCTACACACAACACTGTGGCAACCTCCCGGGATCCCCCCTGCCATGGCAGCCAACCCATCTCCCAAACTCAGCCCGAAGCCACAGCAACACCCCCATGTGCACCCGCCAACAACCCCTTGCGTCCACCTCCATGCCCTCCCCTTCCCTTGGTTGGCCTTGGAACACAACACCTCTTTATGAGATCATCCAACCATGGTCGGCCATCGCGCACTCCTGTAACCCTTCGCGACAACCCGATCTCATTTGCGAGCACTCCGGCGAGCCACCGGTATCCTCCGCGCCTCCGTCTCCTCCGCAGTGGTCTCCAACCATGTCCGACAGCCCCTCCTGCGTGAGTCCCTCCTTTTCTGTCTCTGTTATATATGTTGCTTGGATGTGTTTAACAATGCATGTATTAATATATGTTATGATTTTAGTATAGTGTTTATGAATGTATGTGAGTGTGTTTTAATAAATGTGGATTAAGTGTATGTATATAGATGTGGATGTATGTGTGAGTGGGTGTTCATTTAAATTGTACGTAGTGGGTGTGTGTGTTGCATGGTTTTGTATTTATATGATTGAGTGTGTTTGGACTTATGTGTAGATGGGTATGCATGCCTGCGGGTAGTGTTGGGCACGTGAGTAGGTGTTTGTGAATGTGGTATATATTCATTTGTTTATAGGTGCATGTATATTATTGTATGTGTGCTGTTGTGTGGGGGCGAGGGTGTGTTTTGTTTGTGTTAATGTATATGCGTGTGTGTGTGGTGTCTCGTGTGTGTGTATGTATGTATGTATATAGGTGTATGTATGTGTATACTTGTATTAATATACATGTGGGAGTACACTTATGTGTCTATGTGTACGTGTAAAGAGTGAATTTATATCTATGTGTGTGTTGGTTACTTACAGTGATTCAGACTCATTCATGCATCCAAACTCGGTAACGAGAGATTCAGATGTGCCATTATGGACCCAATACAATGGCGATTCAAAGACCAACCGATGGGATGATCCATAGAATAGTACAGATTCGTGTGGTGAAAACCAGACGACGATTTAGCTCCAAAACCGCGTCATTTCATGCGAGTGTTTGTTCCTTTATCTTTTCCTTATTACTGTTGCCAGTAGGTGTTCATATATTTGTTCGTATCATTTCATGTGACTATATGATATATTTTAACAGTATGATTATCCGTATCACTTCATGAGACATAGCGAGTGTTTATTTTTACATTATTTTTAATTATCGTTTCTTCTATTTAATTATTATCATGTTCTGATATTGTTGATGCTTGTTAATTATTGTTCATGACATGCTCACTTTGATGTTATCTATATTAGAGTAGTTGTGTTGAGACTGGATTATACCCGATAATTGTCGAGTTGATATCAAGTTAGTTATTCAGTAGTTGATACTTAAACCTATTAATAGATTTAATTGAGATAAAGCTGACTCGAGGTTGGGACAGACTGGACTAGAGGAATAGTAAATCTTAAACATGTCTAATGGATTACTAGACTTGTATTGTCATACTGAGGGAGAGTTAGATAGACTACAGATGATGGATCAGATGTATCTTGATATTTATATACTTATGGATTTGTTGCCTTATCACTGAGGTGCTCTTAATCTATCATTTCATATGTTGATTGTTTACCATTTCGAGTTCAGGATTATTTGTGGTATACCTTAGACTATGATCTGACTGGACCTAATGATTAGCCTAGTTCATGTTTGTAGATGGGTGATATATTTCATGTGAAATATTTATGAGACAATTGTTGGTGATTATTTAGATATCAATCCTTTTTGGATACTGAGGACAGATTGAATAGGATGCTATTGTACTAAAAGACTGATTCCACCTTGATGCTTGGATGTATGTATGGACTTAGTTAGATTGGGAGTCGACCTGAAATGTTTTCTTTATATTGGATAGTGTGATTGACCTTGATAGAAGTGAGAATATGTGATAATTATGATTGATGATTTTACTGTTATTTGCTAGTGAGTATATGATTGGATGTAACTGACTGTTCATGTGAGATCCTGGTATATTGGTGACTAAAGGATTGTTATACTAATAAGGTAAAGAACTAGAGTAGATTATATGAACAAGAGAACTGATTATTGATTCATTGAGATGACAGTTTACCATATCAAATACTTTGACATAGATTTGAAAAGCACCTAGAGGGGGGTGAATAGGTGTTAATGCTAATCTAATGATCTTTTAAATAAGTAAGTATGAATGATGCAAACAGTCACTCAAACAAGAAATTGAAGCCGAATTTCCCGTGAAGGGCTCTAGAACTTCTCCTCTTTGATTCCTCTAGATTATGAGTTGAGGCGCGTAATTGCTTTCTTGTTGAGATGAGTAAAGACCGAAAATGCAAGCCAATGAAATGATTGAAATGATGAAGAGCAAACAAACAATATCACAAGTTAGGAGTGAAGAGCAATGAAAAACAATAAGGAAACTAATCGCAAACACAAGTAATTTGTTTCGAGGTTCGAACCACTGCTCTACGTCTCCGCCTTCATAACTATGAAAGATTTCCACTAAATCCAAAAAGGGAATTTTCACACAAGAACCTTTACACCTAAGGGGATTATAATTGGTCTACACAAGACCGGAGTACCCAACTCCAACCAATCCAACCTCTACACAAGAGGGATCTCAAACATAAGGAAATACAAGTCACTTGGTGATCAAAAGACCACAAACTCTCTCTTACAACTTCTTGTAGAGTGGAGATGATTTTGGCTCAAGAAGTTAAGTGAGAAAAATTTCAGTTGTAAAGAAGTAAAAATAGCTTGTAAACCAACTGAAAACTTTAACAAATGAAAGAACTTTGAAAAGCAATGCAAGTAAACTTTCTTCTCTTTTGAAAAACTTGAAACAATAGGAATTTTTCTTGTATTAAACACATAGCCAATGACCTCTATTTATAGGGAGTGAATTCATATCATCCATAATGAATACTAGGTCATTAGGGTAGGGTTTAGCCACTAGGAATTCAGAAATAGGTGTAAGAAGCATTAAAATCAAAACAGATTCCAAGAAAGAGTCATTGGGCTCTTTTGGCGGCTGTCGGTCGACCGGGCTGGCCGACCGGCAAGCCACATGGCGAAAGAGCCGTTGGCTTCGGTCGACCGGTCCAGTCAACCGCAGGCTAAACAAACACAAATTTTGAACTGTCGATCGACCGGGCCGGTCGACTGACAAAACCAGAGACTAAGGGTCTTGCAGTCGGTTGACCGGTCGGTCGACTGCAAGGTCTGTCAGTCGACAGGCCGGTTTACCGGCAGACGTGCACAGACGTGCACGCCCAAGGCCACAAGGCCCGGTCGACCGATCTGGCCTGAATAGGTCCGGTCAACCGCCCCGTCGACCGTGAGGCCTGAAACAGATTTTTTTTTTGAAAATGTTTTGAACTTTGAAAATTTTGGAAATATTTTTAAATGGTCTGAGATTTGAGTAACATGCTATAGGAGTTGAAATACATGTTTTATACTAGATATAAAAATATGAAATATTTTGAAACATGTATATCCATCAAACATGCACCAAAACCAACTAACTAAAAACAAACTTGTATTTTGAAAAGTGAAAATGTGTGTGTGTTTTCTTGAGCACAACTTATCATGTCTTAACTCTTTAACATACTAATTCTTACAATAGTTCTAGGTGACTACAAGATCTTCAGTATGGGCTTTTCCATAGGCAATGTTGAATAACTTGAATCTTGATCCCGTATTGAGTCAACTTGAGTCAATCACCACCTTCCTTTAGGAAGAATACATCTTGAATCCTTAAAACCCTGAAACAAACTTAAACACTAAAATATGATTAGTACAAATAATTATATATGTTTTGTAATCATCAAAACTCCCGAAACCGGGTGATTGTAACCTTGGGCCAACAATCCCCCCTTTTTGATGATGACAAAACATATGAGTTATTTTTTAAAATGGAGAAAAGGGCTTGAAAAGCTCCCCTCAAATCATGCTATATATCAAGAATATGAACTTTACAAAAAGTAAAAATAAAAACTTGGCATAAGAAAGAAACATATAAACAAACAATAACTCAAAACAAATAACTAACTTTTTCTCCCCTTTTTGTTATGCATCAAAAAGGGTAAACACAGTTTGAAAAAAAATATTATGAATCCATAACACAAACATTCAATTCACCACAAATAAAAGAAAATCTATTATAGTCTAGTGATTTTGTAAAATTATCGGCAAGTTGAAAATCGGTAGAAACATAATCAATTTCAATATCACCTTTCTCATAATGATCTCTAAGAAAGTGATATCGAATGTCAATGTGCTTAGTCTTACTATGTTGATTTGCATTTTTAGTCATATGAATAGCACTAGTATTATCACAAAATATTTTAATATGGTCATAATGCAAATCATAGTCAAGGAGAGTATGTTTCATCCAAAGGACTTGTGCACAACAAGCCCCTGTCGCAACATACTCCGCCTCGGCGGTTGAGAGGGCTACCGAATTTTGTTTCTTGGAAGACCATGAAACAAGACAATTATCGAGAAATTGACATGTTCCACTTGTACTCTTCCTATCCACTCTACAACCCGCATAGTCGGCATCTGAAAAACTCGTCATGGAAAATTGTCCGGTCTTCAGATACCATAAACCCATTTTAATTGTGCCCTAAGGTATCTAATAATGCGTTTTATCGCAATCAAATGGGACTCTTTAGGACACGATTGAAATCGAGCACAAAGACATACACAAAACATAATGTCCGGCCTACTAGCCGTTAAATATAACAAACTACCAATCATGCTACGATAGAGTTTAATGTCTACATTTATACCTTGTTCATCCTTGTCAAGCTTTGTGGTAGTAGCCATGGGAGTTTTGCTTGTCTTAGCCCCTTCAAGCCCAAATTTCTTGATAAGTTCCTTCGTGTACTTGGCTTGATTGATGAAAATCTCATCCTTCCTTTCCTTGATTGGAGACCAAGGAAGTAGTTAAGCTCACCCACATAGACATCTCAAATTCCTCCTTCATGCATGATTCAAAAGCTTTGCAAAGATTTTCATTAGTGGAGCCAAATATGATATCATAACATATATTTGAACTATAAGAATATTATTTTCAACATGTTTGGTAAACAAAGTAGTATCTATTTTTCCTTTAGTGAAACCATTTGAAATAAAAAATGAAGAAAGTCTTTCATACCAAGTCCTAGGGGCTTGTTTTAAACCATAAAGAGCTTTGTCCAGTTTGAAAACAAATTCCAGATGTGTAGGATCAACAAACCTGGGGGGTTGTTCAACATACACTTCCTCTTCAATAAATCCAATTAAGAAAGCACTTTTACATCCATTTGAAAAAGTTTAAAATCTTTATATGAAGCAAATGTAAGTATCATCCATATGGCTTCAAGTCGTGCTACGGGTGTAAAAGTTTCCTCAAAATCGATACCTTCAACTTGAGTGTAACTTTTGGCCATTAACCTAACTTTATTCCTAACAACATTACCCGACTCATCCAACTTGTTCCTAAAAATCCATTTAGTACCATTGTTGGTCTATCATGGGGCCTAGGAACAAGATGCCAAACTTGGTTGCGCTCAAATTGATTGAGCTCCTCTTGCATGGCAAGCAACCAATTGAGTCGCCCTCGACTTCGAGGATGTTCTTTGGTTCAAAATGAGAAATAAATGCATAGTGCCCACAAAGATCATGAAGTTTAGAACGAGTAGTTATCCCTTTTGATACTTCACCTATAATAAGATCCCTGGGATGATGTGGAGTGAATCTCCAATCTTTTGGAAGTGGTTGTGTTGTCTCCACTTCAACTTCTTGAACTTCATTTTCCTCATGAACCTTTGGCTTGTCTTCAGGAGTAGGTGAGTCCTTCAAAGTAATCCTCTCCACGTCTTCATTTAGGGAATCTATTTCTGCAACATTCTCAATAAACACATTAGATTCCTCAAACTTTACATGCATAGATTCTTTAATAGTCAAAGATGATTTATTGAAGACTCTATAAGCTTTACTAGTGTTAGAGTAACCAACAAAATTGCTTCATATGATTTTGCATCAAATTTACCTAAATTATCTTTAGTATTTAAAACAAAACATTTACAACCAAAAACTTTAAAGTATGAAATATTTGGTTTTCTTGAATAATAAATCCTAAAAGATGTTTTAGAAGTGTTTTTGCATAAGAAAACTCTATTTGATATGTAGCAAGATGTGTTTACGGCCTCGGCCCATAGATATTGAGGGAGACCGTACTCATTTATCATTGTCCTAGCCATCTCTTGTAATGTACGATTTTTCCTTTAAACAACTCTATTTTGTTGTGGAGTTCTAGGACAAGATAGCTCATGCTTAATTCCATGTTCTTCGCAAAAAGTGGTAAAGGGTTGGTTAGTGAATTCACCACCTCTATCACTTCTTATTCTTAAAATAGAAGAATCTTTTTCCTTTTCAACTCTTTTCTTAAAGGCTTGAAAATGTGAAAAGGCTTGATTTTTATGTTCTAAAAAGAAAACCCAACTAAAACGAGAGAAATCATCTACTAAAATAAAAGCAAAACGATTCCCACTTAGACTTTTAGTTTTTGTAGGACCAAACAAATCCATATGGATCAACTCCAAAGGTCGTGATGTCATGATATCCTTGATTGATTTGAAAGAGGACTTGGTTTGTTTCCCAAGTTGGCACGCATCACAAATGCGGTCCTTTTCAAATTTCAAGTAAGGAATACCTTTCACCATTTCCTTGTTGTTTAATCTAGATAGATGGTCAAAAGAAATGTGGCCTAATCTCCTATGCCACAACCAAGAGTCATCATTAAGGGCATTCAAACAAGTAGCATTGCATAGCATTTTAGACCTATCAATCATGTATACATTGTTTTCACGAAATCTGAAAAATATACATGTATTGGATTGTCTATCAATTACACTACATGATAGTTCATCAAAAATAATATTAAAACCTTTATCACAAAGTTGACTAACACTCAAGAGATTATGCTTGAGGCCATCAACTAAAACAACATTTTCTATTAAAGGAGATGTATCAAGTTTAACATTACCAATACCAATGATTTTTTCTTTGGCTTCATCTCCGAAGGTGACGGTGCCACCTTCATGGTATCTTGATAGGGATACAAAGTTGTTAATATCCCAAGTCATGTGCCTTGAGCAACCACTATCAAGATACCATCGCTCCCTACGTCGTTGGTCTTTAGAATGTACCTATATCATTTAACAAAACCGTTGACTTTGGTATCCAAACTTTCTTGGGTCCTTGAATGTTAGTATTCCGAACCCAAACATGATTATGTGATGCATTTATCCTGTCATAGCAAAATTTAACCAAATGACCCTTCCGGTCACAATATGTGCATGCATAAACTTTACCATACATGAATGCATGATGAGTGGGTGGAGTGTGGGCATGTTTAGGGTGCTTTGCATGATGTAATGGTTGTGATTTGTGAACATGAGAGTGTGCAGCATGTGATTGTTTCTTTGGATATGTTTCTTAGGAAACATAGCCTCTAGTCTAGTTTTATCAAATTCACACTTCTTTAAAACGTCTCCTAATGAGTCAATTTCTTCTTAAGCATGGAAATCTCATCTTTATCAACTAGTGCAAATTTACCTTTGCAAGAAATTTTATAGTTATCAAAATCCTTTTGTGTAGAAACAAGAGTTGAAAGTAAATTATCTTTTTCTTTTGTGAGAATGAAAACTTTGTGGTTGAGTGATTCATTTTCCTTTTTCATTTTCAAGTATTTCTTTTTGAGAAAATCATAGCTATGAGATAGTTCTTCAAAAGCTTCTCCTAATTCATCTATAGATAATTCACAATCTTCAATGGATGTATCGGGAGTTACCTTGCTTGTGCTTTCATTAGCCATGAAGCACATGTTGGCGATGTAGACTTCCTCATCGAATTCACTCTCTGAATCTAAGTAGCCTTTAAAGCTTTCTTCTTGTGTGGCTTCTTGGAGATGGAGGGTTTGCCTTTGTTTTCTGGACACTCCGTAACTATGTGACCCGGCTTCCAGCAATTGAAGAAAATGATTTTCTTCTCTTTTTTACCTTGCCATCTCCTTCTATTTTGGAATTTTGCCTTGTTGTACATTCTCCGAACGTTCTTTACAAGAAGAGAAAGATCTTCATCATCCTCTTCCTCATCGTCTTCGTCGGAGTAGGTGGATGATTGGTAGTGAAAAGTGCATTTTTATCATTACATTTACCATCACATTTTCATATTTATTCATATAATTCTGCACATTTACTAATATTCTATGATTTATTGTGTGCAGGCCTTGAGAAATAAAAATAAAGGAATAAAGCCTCAAAAGAAGCCCAAAAGCCCATGTTTAAAGCCCACTGCAAAAGTTGCAATTATTAAATGTCAAAATTGCAATTACACAAGGGCAATAGTTGCAAATACAAAGAAGAGGGAAGGATAGACTTCTATTCAACCCTAAACACTTGCAGGATGAGGATAAAAGCCATAGAAGAGAGTGCAAAGATAAGGAAATTCGTTTAAAAAGATATTGGGAGATTTAAGATCTAGGTAACTTGCTTCCCAAGTTATATCAAAATCCCAAGATAAAGAGCCAGGATGCAACTTCCAGAAGACAACGCCCAGATGGACGGACCAGGGGAAGCCACGCGCCAAAGCGCGTGGCCATCTGCCACTACCAAGCCGCGGAAACGCGGTCCAAGCCGCGTTTTCGCGGCATTCCAGCCTTATCCGGGGACCAGTTTTCGTGGAGGAGTTCAATCTGGACTCTACCTCCTTCTGCACCTATAAATACCCCTGCAGACGCAACACAGATCTGAGTACAGAATTTAACAGAGAATCCAGTGCAAAGTTAGGATTTCTTTTAGGCTAGTTTAGGTTTTTCTTTTTCCTTTTGTAATTTTTATGTAACAGAGAGGAGAGGATATTTTCATGGAGGAAGGAGATCAGCTTGTATTGAGGTGACATCGATGTAAGTAGTCCTTTCCTTCATTGTTAATAAAATCAATTCGAAGTTTGTCTTTTTATTTATTATTCTTCTATTGTTGTTTTCTTCTTGATTCTTCTATTTTGGTTTATTTTCTCTGATGACTTGCAAACCGTGAGATCCGAACACTTCGAGACTGCCTAGCCCAAGAAGAGCCCTTGATGGCCTATGGAGATGAATAAGCCTTCTTTAGTTTGTCTTTTCTTTTTGTAGTGTAGATAGCGAAGGTGGACGATCCTATACGCCATACTTGAACGCCTTCCACGACAAGGTAAGTCATTACAAACGGATCAAAGGTAAGTAGGGCAGAAGAGGTAAGTAATTATTTTTAGTTTTTCTTTCTTTCTTTGTAATTTTAGTGTAGATCACCAACTCACATCATTCTTTTCTTCCCACTTCATTGTAAATACCATTGTAAATAAAAATAAATAAAAAAGAGATAACTTACTTAAACGCTTCCATCGCTAGTCCCTCCCAGAGGATCACGACCCGTATAGCCATTGCTACCGCGGATTAGAATTGAGCACCTCGTACATCTTCACTTTTAAATCTAACTTCACTATTTTGTGTGCAGGAAAAGTTCAATCAAAAAAATTTGGCGCCGTTGCCGGGGAGGGACGGTAAGTTTTTCTCTAAAATAAAAAAATAATATTAACTAATTCTTTTATTCTTTCTGTTTGCAGGTTTGGAGAACAGGAAACATAACAGCAGAAGTGGACATATAGCAAATCTGTACCTCTGCCCTCGAAGGCAGAGCATCAGAGCCTACTACAGTGCCGCGGATCCGCGGCAATAGCCGCGTTTCCGCGGCCTTAGTAGTTCACTACTGATTCAGTTTTCTGCAGGTTGCTGTAATTTGCAAATTTGATTTGTCTGCTCTGTTAAATATTTTCTGTGATCACCCTGCATACTGCTAACTAATTAACAGTAACTTATTTGTTGATAAATAAAAAAATTTTAGACTCTTGCATTTAGGCACGTGTCTATTTAATTTTTTTAAATTTCTGTTGAAGAGTGCTAGAGACAAGGTACGTTCGCATTGCATATAGACTAGGAAGCACCCTTGGCTGATTTTCTGCTTTGAGTGAATATTTGTCTACTGCTTTACATGTACACAAAAAAAATTTTAAGGGCATAACCCATAAATAACATAAGGTGGGGATTTAATCACCCTTCCTTGGCCCAAAAATCATATTCCAAGCACTCACAACCCTAACCCTAATTAAAAATTGACTAGACGTTGGCCCTAGGAACTTCTCGGACTCAATTAGGAGATTATCCTAAGGGGAACGGTGCTGGAAGTTGACTCTTGCCAAATCAGTGTCTAGGAAGGGGATTGAGGGCCGAAAGCCCGAAGATTGGTGGTTATTTAATTAAGGAACGTCTTTGACGGAAAACCTCCCACCAATCTTGCCCTGACCTGGCTGATTAACTTGTGGTCAAAGTCTGCACCCTACCTCCCGTAGACAGTCTAACCAGTTAGGAGTCGTCTAGGTCATAGGTCTACCCTAACTTAGGTTAGAATTTTTTTTTCTTTCTCTTTTTGTTTGTTTATTTGTTTGTTTTCTTTTTCTTTTGTTTGTGTTTGTGTGAAATGGCATATAATAATAATTTTTTCAATTTTAATTCATATTACACACCAAACTCTTTTTCGGATATTACCAACCGGCATATCATAACTTTGACCAACCTAGTGTGCCGGAATGGTCTTATCCGAATGAATATAACCCATGCCCCCCATCTTATAACTATAATTTCCATAATAATTTCAACTCTTCACAGAGTTCATGGGGTTTCAATTTCTCCGAGTCTAATTTTCAACCAGCTTGTCCTCTGTATCCACCTAGTCCACAATATTCCAAAGATTCATACTCAGATCCACCCATTCAGAATAGAAAACCATCTATCTTGGAAATGATGAGTATGCATGAGTCCAACCAACAGCCACCATCAATCTTAGACATGATGATGCGTGAGTCCACCGACTCACAACTTCATCATGATTACACTTCCTCTTTTCAAGTCCAATCACAACATGATGCACCTATAGACTATGAAAGGATGCTTAAAGCCATGACTCAGGCTAGATTAGCCCGTGATCATGAAATGATATGATGGTTCAATCTTTACGTTCTCACCGTCCGGCCAATTCTGCATTCGCTGACCACTCTCTTAGAGCCGACGAACCACGTTGCTTTGGAAAACAAGATTCTAATTCAGGACCATCATTTGAGCTTGCCGAAACTCTAATTGATAGTTTGGCAAGTTATTCTTTTCCTGAAATAGAACTTGAGCATGAATATGATCCTGATCTCCACTTGGTGATTCAATTTTACTTCCTGATTCAATAATGACTCCGGTGTCTCCACCTGATTTCACTTTTCCCGAGTCAACATTGGATCCTGTTCCAATTCATCATGAAATTGAATCACCCATTTTTGATGATCATAGTGAACTTGACCAATTTTATAACTTTGAAAGTCCCATGGATAAATTGGCAAGTTCTTATTTTCATATTGAACTCAATGAGATATGTGACCTAGATTCTCAAATCTGTGATCAAGTTCAAACTCCCGAATCATTATTGACTCCTGTTTTGTTACCCGACTTAAGTAATCTTTTAGAGTCAGTCTTGATTCCCACACCTATCATTCCTGAACTTGAATCACCAATATTGAGTCACATTCCATTGTGGGAAGATTATTGTGGACTTGAGCTTCAACTTATTGATTTGGACCCACTTCCTGAACCTAGCCCGACTCCTGAACCCTTACTTGATTTAAGTTTCTTTCCTGAGTCGGTATTCGTTCCTGTACCTATGACGTCCAAGTCAATCATTCCATCTTTTCACACTCCATTCTGGGACAAGACGGTTGACACAATTGACTCTGAAATTTATTATGCAATTTGAAAATTTGATGGGGTGGACTTGTTTAAAAATAATCATACATACATTGGAGTGGGTTATATAATAAAATTTTTGGTGGATTCCTCCGTGAAATACTATATTATCTTGATTGGGTAGTAATGCTTGGCCCAATTAGACCACCACCGGAACCACCACCTTGAGGTAACTTCTGCCTTCCCTTGTTCTTTTTCATGCATATATGCATTCATTCATACATTGAGGACAATGCATGAGATAAGTGTGGGGGTAGGCTTTACTAACATACTAACATAGGTAGAAACTAACAAAAATTCGCTAAAAAAAAAATTAAATGTTATAAAAAGGACAATATTTTGACTTATCTTTTGAAAGAAATCTAAGTTAATCTTAAGAATTAGGAAAATCATGATTAGGATTTCTAAAAACTTGGTCAAAATAAATAAATTGTTGAATTTTTAGGTATAGGAGGAGTAATTGAATAAGTAGTTAGTCTTAATTTTTACCTTAATGAAATGTGCATACCTAATGCATATCTAGGATTCTAAGACAAAAACCCTTGTGCCTCATATATATATATATATATATATATATATATATATATATATATACTAATAATTAAGCTGGATACATGTGCCTCAAGAAGCATAAGTATTCACGCCTAAAGGTGAGTTCTAAATAAAATAAAGTCCTTAGTTTTGTGGCCTAGTTCACTCGAATTTGAGTCCGCGGGGTGTTTTCTCACCCGGTGCCCTAAAGCCGACCGGTTTGGTAGCCACCGACTTTAAGTTCGCTACATGGGTGGATTAGAAAGCCAAAGAAAACTGAGAAATATTATATATGTATTAACACATCTAATAGTCAATTAGTTAGGTATGAGGGCCTCAAGAAGCCTTGATATTTATACGAAAGAAAATTAGTTGAGTTATACATATCAAAAAAAAATACTAATAAAAGAGGCATGAGAGTCCAAGTTAAGGAATTCCTAGTAAAAATTCATAAGGATGCATATGATTTTTGGTAACGAAAAAGACTATACACAAAATTCAATTTTGATCCTTACTTAAAATGAAAACAATTTACTTTATAAAGACTAAGTCTAAGAATGAATAAAAATGATAATCCTAAAACTTATAGACTACTTAGTCTTTGCAAAAGTATTTCAAATATTTTCTTTTTATGGATTTTGTGGGTGTAATCCGCTGAAAACCCTCACGAGACAACACTCGTCCTCTAGGGTAACCTAGGGGTTTAACGGCTTGTTGCACATGCTAAGTGCAACCGTGATTCCTACGAAAGTGAGTTAGCTAGTTTAGTTTTTCTTTTTCTTTGATTTTTTTTACTCTAGGACGAGCAAAAAGATAAGTGTGGGGGTGTGATTGGTAGTGAAAAGTGCATTTTTATCATTACATTTACCATCACATTTTCATATTTATTCATATAATTCTGCACATTTACTAATATTCTATGATTTATTGTGTGCAGGCCTTGAGAAATAAAAATAAAGGAATAAAGCCTCAAAAGAAGCCCAAAAGCCCATGTTTAAAGCCCATGCAAAAATTGCAATTATTAAATGTCAAAATTGCAATTACACAAGGGCAATAGTTGCAAATACAAAAAGAGGGAAGGATAGATTTCTATTCAACCCTAAACACTTGCAGGATGAGGATAAAAGCCAAAAAGAGAGTGCAAATATAAGGAAATTCGTTTAAAAAGATATTGGGAGATTTGAGATCTAGGTACTTCCCAAGTTATATCAAAATCCCAAGATAAAGAGCCAGGATGCAACTTCCAGAAGACAACGCCCAGATGGACGGACCAGGGGAAGCCACGCGCCAAAGAGCGTGGCCATCTACCACTACCAGGCTGCGGAAACGCGGCCCAAGCCGCGTTTCCGCGGCATTCCAGCCTTATTCGGGGACCAGTTTTCGTGGAGGAGTTCAATCTGGACTCTACCTCCTTCTGTACCTATAAATACCCCTGCAGACGAAACACAGATCTGAGTACAGAATTTAACAGAGAATCCAATGCAAAGTTAGGGTTTCTTTTAGGCTAGTTTAGGTTTTTCTTTTTCCTTTTGTAATTTTTATGTAACTGAGAGGAGAGGATATTTTCATGGAGGAAGGAGATCAGCTTGTATTGAGGTGACATCGATGTAAGTAGTCCTTTCCTTCATTGTTAATAAAATCAATTCGAAGTTTGTTTCTTTTTATTTATTATTCTTCTATTGTTGTTTTCTTCTTGATTCTTCTATTTTGGTTTATTTTCTCTGATGACTTGCAAACCGTGAGATCCGAACACTTCGAGACTGCCTAGCCCAAGAAGAGCCCTTGATGGCCTATGGAGATGAACAAGCCTTCTTTAGTTTGTCTTTTCTTTTCGTAGTGTAGATAACGAAGGTGGACGATCCTATACGCCATACTTGAACGCCTTCCACGACAAGGTAAGTCGTTGCAAACGGATCAAAGGTAAGTAGGGCAGAAGAGGTAAGTAATTATTTTTAGTTTTTCTTTCTTTCTTTGTAATTTTAGTGTAGATCACCAACTCACATCATTCTTTTCTTCCCACTTCATTGTAAATACCATTGTAAATAAAAATAAATAAAAAAGAGATAACTTACTTAAACGCTTCCATCGCTAGTCCCTCCCAGAGGATCACGACCCGCATAGCCATTGCTACCGCGGATTAGAATTGAGCACCTCGCACATCTTCACTTTTAAATCTAACTTCATTATTTTGTGTGCAGGAAAAGTTCAATCAGTGGAAGAGCTCTTCAAGGCGATTGCTTTCTTCTTGGGAGGAGCCATCTCTTCTCTTACTTTTCATTCCATCTCATGGGTCTTCAGATTCCCAATGAGACCGATGAGCTCCATTTCTTCCTTGTCATTGAGCTCCTTCAAAGTTGTGGCTTTGACTTCCCAAGATGGAGGGAGTGCACGGAGGATCTTCCTCATTTTTTGGTCGTCGTCAATGTCGTCACCTAAAGAAGAAAGACCATTAGTAATCTTTGTAAACTTAGTAACCATATCATCAATGGTTTCATTCTCTTGCATGGAAAAGTTTTCATATTGGGAACGAAGAAGGTCGATGTTGGCCCTCTTCACTTGTGAAAATCCCTCATGAGTGACTAGTAGGTAAGTCCAAATCTCATAAGCGGATTTGCAATGAATGACTCTAGAAATATCATCGTCATTAAGAGCTTGAAGCAAGGCATAGTGTGCCCTAGCATTAGCGTCAAACTCTTTCGTGGCAATGTCGGACCAAGTGTCCTCATCACCAAGGGGTGCGCTAAATGGTTTTGTCACGCCTTTGCAACCCGGCTCCCTAAGGATTGCAAAAACATGGTCATCTTAACCTTCCATATGGGAAAGTTAAGGCCATCAAACTCTTGTGGGGTCTTAATTCCTTCGGCCATTTTTACTAAGTGTATGAGGATGAAATATGAATAGAGTGATTAGCAATATAGGATCTCTCTAAGGATGTTAAGCCAAGAACCTAGAGACCAAATCTCTGATACCAATTGAAAAATACGTAGAGGGGGGGTGATATGTGTTAATGCTAATCTAATGATCTTTTTAAACAAGTAAGTATGAATGATGTAAACGGTCACTCAAAACAAGAAATTGAAGCCGAATTTCCCGTGAAGGGCTCTAGAACTTCTCCTCTTTGATTCCTCTAGATTATGAGTTAAGGCGCGTAATTGCTTTCTTGTTGAGATGAGTAAAGACTGAAAAATGCAAGCCAATGAAATGATTGAAATGATGAAGAGCAAACAAACAATATCACTAGTTAGGAGTGAAGAGCAATGAAAAACAATAAGGAAACTAATCGCAAACACAAGTAATTTGTTTCGAGGTTCGAGCCACTGCTCTACGTCCCCGCCTTCACCACTATGAAGGATTTCCACTAAATCCACAAAGGGAATTTTCACACCAGAACCTTTACACCCAAGGGGATTACAATTGGTCTACACAAGACCGGAGTACCCAACTCCAACCAATCCAACCTCTACACAAGAGAGATCTCAACACAAGGAAATACAAGTCACTTGGTGATCAAAAGACCACAAACTCTCTCTTACAACTTCTTATAGATTGGAGATGATTTTTGGCTCAAGAAGTTAAGTGAGAAAAATTTCAGTTGTAAAGAAGTAAAAATAGCTTGTAACCAACTGAAAACTTTAGCAAATGAAAGAACTTTAAAAAGCAATGCAAGTAAACTTTCTTCTCTTTTGAAAAACTTGAAACAATAAGAATTTTTCTTGTATTAAACACATAACCAATGACCTCTATTTATAGGGAGTGAATTCATATCATCCATAATGAATACTAGGACATTAGGGTAGGGTTTTGCCACTAGGAATTCAGAAATAGGTGTAAGAAGCATTAAAATCAGAACAGATTCCAAGAAAGAGCCGTTGGGCTCTTTTGGCGGCTGTCGGTCGACCGGGCCGGTCGACCGGTAAGCCACATGGCAAAAGAGCCGTTGGCTTCGGTCGACCGGTCTGGTCGACCGCAGGCTAAACAAAAACAAATTTTGAACTGTCGGTCGACCGGGCCGATCGACCAACAAAATCCGAGACTAAGGGTCTTGCAGTCGGTCGATTGGTCGGTCGACCGCAAGGTCTATCGGTCAACTGGCCCGATCGACCGGCAGACGTGCACAGACGTGCACGCCTAAGGCCACAAGCCCGGATCGACGACCGATCTGGCCTGAATAGGTCCGGTCAACCGCCCCGTCGACCGTGAGGCCTGAAACAGATTTTTTTTTGAAAATGTTTTGAACTTTGAAAAATTTTGGAAATATTTTTAAATGGTCTGAGATTTGAGTAACATGCTATAGGAGTTGAAATACATGTTTTATACTAGATATAAAAATATGAAATATTTTGAAACATGTATATCCATCAAACATGCACCAAAACCAACTAACTAAAAACAAACTTGTATTTTGAAAAGTGAAAATGTGTGTGTGTTTCTTGAGCACAACTTATCATGTCCTAACTCTTTAACATACTAATTCTTACAATGGTTCTAGGTGACTACAAGATCTTCAGTATGGGCTTTTCCATACGCACTGTTGAATAACTTGAAATCTTTATCCCATGTTGAGTGAACTTGAGTCAATCACCACCTTCCTTTAGGAAGAATACATCTTGAATCCTTAGAACCCTGAAACAAAGTTAAACACTAAAATATGATTAGTACAAATAACTATATATGTTTTGTAATCATCAAAACTCCCAAAACCGGGTGATTGTAACCTTGGGCCAACAAGATTGATACTTGATGTTCACGATGATTGTATTGAGAGTATAAGTGGATGGGTCAGTTACTGTTGCATCCTAATGCAGATGGGTGAGATGTTGATTAGTTCTAGATGAGACTATCCATTGAGCAGTATCTAGATTTGTTATTGTATTAATTCTTGTTATTGAAAGTTACTAGGAAAATATTGTCAGACCATAACATATGCTTTATTCTATTGCTCTACCATTTACACTGTAATATTGTTCACATTGTTATTGTTACATCATTGATATTGTTACTGTCACTATATCGTCCCAATAATCGAAATGGATTCTAATTGATTTAAATAATAATGTAAATTGATAACTTATACCGAATTGGGGAAATTGATGGAGGAGACAGCGTCTGTATTTTGGGTAGACCTAGGATACAGGTTGCACGACCGAGATATGGTTCCACTGAAGGGTTCCGGGGATGACTGACATCCTGTATTGTTCATATTGTTATTGACTATCTAGCAGTAGGGCCTGGTTTAGCGCCAGGTGAATTGGTCGTGGTTCCGAGTATGTATAGAACTCACCTAAAGCATAGACAATGTCTCTTCTATTGATTTCAATAACATAGGACTTCGATTGACACGTGTGATAGGCGTAGTATGGGATGCATCTATTACAGGTGACAATTGATGTTCACTCGCATAATTGATAACAAAACTGAAATATTATATTGATATTACAGACTAAACATAGACATATACATGTTATAATAGACACCCGATTGTACACTGGACCCTAGCATAACATATTCTTCCCACATGATATATATATATATATATATATATATATATATATATATATATATATATATATATATATATATATATATATATGTCGACTATGATAGACACCTAACCTGAATTGACATTTGATTTCTGTATTGACTGACTTTATTACTCTCTGTTCATAGTTCATATGTTATATCATCTTATTCAAATATTGTTTATCATTATGTACACATTGTTTATATTGCACGAGCACCTTCCTTTTTCTTTCACACTCATTAGGTCGCTTCCTGACAACCCTGGATTTGAACGTCCAGATACTGAATGTTTCATGTTATTGATCAAGTGTTCGATTGAGACCGAACATGTTGGAGGAGCCAGGGTTTTCCTCTATCCACTTTGATCCTGTTGATTCCATAATTTCCCTGATCCTCTATACATTACTATCCGTTATTATTCTATTTCTTATTCATATGTTATCATGTGTGGATGCTTATATGTGATATTGCAATGATCATGATTCATTATAGTAGATTTTTATAGCTTATTCCGGTTACTTTGCTCAGTGTACACATGGGGTATTCTCCTCGGATATACATCGCCGATTCTCGTATGACTCTGTTTTCACGTATTTTGGGAATCGGGGCGTGACAGTTTTTTAAAGCATTTAAGAAAGCCATAGAAGCGGCACATGTGGATAGGAAAGGGGGTGGCAGCTCTTAGGGCTTACAACTATATATAGTCGTAGTTAAGGAGGTCAGGAAGCAAGACTTGGAGAAACTTGAAGGATGGCTCAAAGAGGTTGAAGGCAGTCTTGAGAGTAGGCATTATGATGTGCATGAAAATGTATTAGTGAAGTGAAGGTTCGACCTTGAACAATAAGGCTATTGGAGAGAGTAGCTTCATAAGTTTGATGGAATTAGCAGGAAAACAGAGCAATTGCAAATATATTCCCCCAACAATTGTCAAATATTATCCCTTGGCAAAACATAAGAGATGGGAGGAAAGGGGGAGACACTGTGTGTGAGAGAGAGAAGAAAGGGATAGAGGGATAGAGATGTGAGTGTAATAACTCGTACTTTTATATATACGCAAAATTGTGTATGAATCAATGTCTATGTATGTATTATTTATGTCTATATATATATATATATATATATATATATATATATATATATATATATATATATATATATATATATATATATATATATATATATATATATATATATCAGAAAAATATGTAGCAGTGACAGTGACGTGGCGTAATATGGACCACAGAACTGGGTTATCTTTATAGTATCCCTGCTTTTAGAAATAAATAAAATTACTAAAAGAGCCTACTGGGTAATCTTTTATATACATGTATTAGATCTCTCTCGCCCTGTCAACTTTTATATCAAGCCCCAATCATAATTCATACCCGGCAACCCCATATCGACGCCGGCCCCGCTCACTTTTCTCTCCAACTGAATATGAATCAGATATCTTCAAGTGCAACTTCATCAAATAACGAAACAAATTTGAATACTTCGTTATTAATTTTTTTTATACGCAGATATATGGATTTCAGGAATGCAACTAAGCTCGTAGTGATCAATAAAATAATTTCTCAATTGTTTTAAAAGCGACCTTAGTCGCAGTCTACAATTATATATAGGATTATATCATGTGAAACTCATAAGCATGTCATTTTTTGTGCTTAATTGATATACAAATAAATTTTTTTTGCAGAAATTTATGATATGATCTATCAGGTTTTTACTGACTTCGAACATTGTCGCAGTTTACTTATTCGCATGTCATGTATAAACGATCAAAATTATTTTACATGTGGCATGCGATTTTATATATTTGTTCTTCAATGTGGTTGTTGTCTCTTTTTCACGCATGAGAAGAACTTTGTATTTGTGTTATACACTGCGTCCGTAGTCGCAGTTTTTTTAATTTGTGATATACAGTGAAATATACTAATTTGAGAGGATTGCGATCATGATCGCACAGTATCATCTGTTTATATAGTTGACTTGGGACTCTGACCATGGTCGTAGTTTTTTTAGTTGAGACTAATTATTATCTGAGTACTGCGACCATGGTCGCAGTTAAGATGCAAAACTAAATTTTGTTTATAGCATAATATGGTTAGAAAGAGACCTTACAAAAAAAACATTAAAAGCTCTTAAAAGAAGAGCAGAAAATCCTAGTCCTTGTCGTTATCACTATTATAAGCAGATTCGTCGTCTTCATTCTCCTCGCCTTCTTCTTCATTATTTCTTTCCTCGTCTTCTCTCTCATCGACTGGTTCGCAGTCCTCTACATTTTCTTCCTTTTTTTTGAGGGTACTTTGGTTCATTGATAAACTCTCAGAATTGATCGTCTGTATCAAGCTCTTCTTTCGATCTATATCTAGATGAACCTTCAGAGGATATGCTCAAAGAAAGGTGCCTTTGCATCAGAGGACATGCTTTCATCAAGCATGTCTTTGTAAAGTGGTCGAAAAATATGTTCTTCCTCACTAGGCCCTATGAAAGCTTCATCATCCTCATGAAGAGGAGAATCAGTTAAAATATTATTTGATGTAGTGAGATAGTCAAAAAGAGTGAAGTTCATACTACTATCAGATTTACTAGAATCCCCTGAAGAAAGAGGACCAATGGGAGAATAATTGAAGTTGAAATCTGAGTGTTCAGAGGAAGAAGATGGGGAAGACATGATGCAAAAATGAATTATTTCAGGAAGGTTAGAAATCAAATTGAAAAAGAAGAGCACAAATATTTTTTTTAGATATGAGATATTTATAATATATTAGTTACAAGCACTATAAAAAAGTCAATACTGTGAAACGACATGAATAGTAATAATAAGTGTTATAGGTGACGGTTAAGTATTTGAAGAAGTGATAAAAAAATTAAATATTTAATTGATGTAGTTATGGCGGGAGAATTCAAAGAGTTCCCTTTTTTCAGAGGTTTATGATGTGAACTACAAATTAGCTTTTTATGAAACATTTTTCCTATATATTTAGATTTCGTATAGTGTACATCTTTTCTTTATTGAGATTAATTTTAGTGCACATCTTTTTTTGAGATTGTTGTTGTATCATGATAGATAGGATATTAATTACTTCAATTAGGTCAGAGTAATTAATATAGTATTTTATAAGATGTGATATACGCGGACTGCTCTCATGATCGCAGAGCTAATCTATTTTGTTAAGTCTGATTGTTGATAGGACTGCCACTTTTGTTGCATTTTATAAATGATCAAAATTTTGTTTCATATGGCTTATGAGTAAGAACAACGACTATAGTTGCAGTGCTTAACTATAACATGTATCGTTTATTATTTCTATGCGAATAAGGAATGCGACTAGGGTGCAAACATGATATAAGATTGAAAGTTGTGTTATATTAGGACTGCGACCATAGTCGCACTACTAAAAGGTCTGCGGTTAGGGCTGCACTCATGATATAAGATTAGAAGTTTTGTTATACTATAACTACGACCATGGTTGCATTGCTAAAATATTTTTTGATTATATTTTTGAATGTATGTGTACTGCGACCTTGGTCCCATTTATAATATATATAGAAAATAAAGCATTTCTTAGTACCAAGATCGACTATAGTCGCAGTTCATTATAAATTGCATGAAATATAATCCAACCAATCTGCAAATATTGTGGCAGTTATGAGAATATTAGATTTATAAAATATTTGCAAAATAAATTATTAACCATTGTATTTCATTATTTTTACATTATACATTTGTAATACAAAAAAAATATACGGCTGTCCCACATCAAATTTCATTTTTCTATTCATTTCAGTTACTTTTATTAAAACTATATGAATTGAAAATAATGCAAAAAAAAAAACTATATATTACAACCAATTTTTTAGATTTCACGCATGAATTTTACCTTTTTCGGCTGCTGTTTTTTTCTCATCATCTTATTCCTATCTTTTTTCTTTTATATTTTTGATGTAGGTGAATTAGAAAATTTATAAGTGCAGATAAATTCAACAGAAATTTCTATGCAAATTACAAATATTTCCTTAAAATTTTGTTTTGGATGAGTTTTTACTACTTTAAAAATAAAAATGGGGGTAATATGGTCAACTTGATTGACGGTTCTTTAGGCGGGATTTTTGAATTTTTTTTTAGCAGCTACACTCTGTCACTGATAGGTGGCATAGATTGGGCCACGTCACCGCCAGCTGAAGAACTCTCAGTTGGCAGTTGAGATACAGACACCTCTCTCTCTCTCCCCTCTCTCTCTCTCTCTATATATATATATATATATATATGTGTATGTGTATATGTGTATGTGTATATATATATATGTATATATATATGAAAAATATTCTAATGAGAATTCCACGGTGAGAACATTCGTGTGAACTCCACGGTGAGCCACCATACAGATGATATGAACCATTCATCTTAATCTACATACTCTAATTAGGTTACAAATAAAAATCACGTGATTTCGAACATTTTTACCAATGCATCAAGTGGTTACAAAACATGTTATATTCGTGGTAAAATAAAGATGTCATTTTATGCATAGGTTAAAAGATTCATAATCGCGTGATTTTTCATTTGCAGCCTAATTAGACCATGCAGATCAAGATGAACGATTTGGATCATCCACAGGGTGGAGTTCGGACGAAGCGCTCGGTGAGAACGGTTCTCACCGAAATGTTCCATATATATATATATATATATATCTATATATATATATATATATATATATATATATATATATATATATATATATATATATATATATATATGCACACACAAGTATATACGCACATATATAGATGCATATATAATATATGTATATGTATACGTATTCACACAAATATATGTGTGTGTTGTAAATCACCTAGAGGGGGGGTGAATAGGTGATGGCTAATCTAATGGTCACTTAATGACAAATAATGCGAAATTAAAAACTATTATGACCAAATAAAACTTATTACACTAAACACCAAGCTTAACACAAGAGTGTAGCCGAATTCCCCGTGAAGGGCTCTGGACTAACTCCTCAAGATTTCCCTAGATATGGGTTGAGGTGCCGTGTTGGCTCTCTTGGTTGAAAACTAGTGTTAGCAAACAAACCCAAGCATATACAATATGAGCACATAATATATCAAGCATATAAAGATTAAAACAATAAACACATGCAAGATATAGACACAAGGAGATAGAGAGAGAGAGTGAGCAATCGCAAACACAAGGGATTTGTTTCGAGGTTTGAGCACACTTGCTCTACATCCCTGCCTTCGACACACGAAGGATTTCCACTATGCTTGATCCCAATGGATCACTCCTCGGTGCCGCAACACCTACAATCCCTCGGACTCCCTAGTCCCGTACACACACAAGCCCCACAAGCTCGCCGAGGCCGCACCTCAACCAAGAGTTCACACACGAACTCTAAACCACCGAGTCCACACTAGGACCCGAAACAATGCGAACACACACGTCCGCCTCCTCAAGGAACAAAGATGAAGTCTTTGGTGATCATAACACTTTGATCACCTAAAAACAATCTCACTACAACACTCCTATAGAATGAATACTCAATGGATAGCTCAAGTGATTGTGTGAGAAAACTAGGATGAGAATGGTGGAGGAAAACTCAAAGAAAATCTCTTTTATCACTCTTGATAAAAACTCCCCTTTTGATTGGAAGTATTAGCTCTCAATTTAGTGGAGAAAACTCTTTTAATGGAGTGGGAAAAACTGGCTCAAAGTCCACTAAAAATCTTGTTAAAAAACAATGCCCAAACCCCTAAATATATAGGCTGGAAGAAACTAGCCGTTGGGGTCTGTCAGGCTTGTCGGTCGACCGCCGGTCGACCGGCCAACGGTCATATTTCAGACCGTTGTGCCATCGGTCGACCGTCCGGTCGACCGAGGCCAGATACAGAGAGCAGACTCTCTGTCCGGTCGACCGCCCGGTCGGCCGGGCCTTTCCAGAGTGCAGAGCTCTCTGGACGGTCGACCGGGTCGGTCGACCGGCCATCTGCCAGGACAAGGCGTGCACGTCTGTGCACGTCGGTCGACCGAGCAGTCGACCGACTTCAGATATAGTCGACTATACAGTCGACTTGCTGAAGCCAGGAAACAGAAATTTGGGATTAAAAAGTTTGTCTTTTTGGCTCAAATAAAATCCCATAAAATACTGAAAAATCTACAAAAATAGTTTTACCAATATACTTTGATAAACAAACATGCTTGCACAAAATCAAGGCATGTTACAAATGTTTTGGACTATTTTTGTAACTTGGAAAATATGGCTCAAACTAAAAACAGTATTTTCCAAAACTTGTTTTTCCAAAACTTTGTTTTTCCAAAACATCACCAAATACAAAAACAAGATATTTAAACTCTTTTAAAGCATAGTGTGTATGGATATGATCCACTACACAAACATGGTGAAATATCTATGTTTTTGACATTAAGATCTAAATTTGGTTTTGGTTAAAACATGTAAACATTGAATACCAAAAACAAAATGATATTTTGATGGGTTTTAGGTATTACAAACAAACTTAGACTTTTAAGGGAGCATGCAACCTAAAACATGATCTGTGTTTTCACAATTGAATCTATAACTATGAACATAAAAAGAATCCTAATATTCTAGTAAATAATTAAAATTACTACAGAAGAAAATAGAATTACATACCTTTTAGTTGTTATAGTAAACAACTAAAATTTTCCCTTCAGATCTCTTGGAAACAAGCACCACAAATGTCGTGCCTCTGATGGAATCACACCCAACGATCCAAAAATTTAACTAAGTATGGATGAACTATCAAAGAGTTCTTCCAAGAGGAGAAAAAGGAGGCTAATACTCAAGCCAAGAGGTTGTGAATTAGAATGAATCCCTAAGGCCTTATTTATAGCCTTGGATAACCTCCAGTTTTCTTATCCCACCAATGTGGGACTAATTTCCCAAAGGAAATTTTGTTCTCCTTTTAGTTATACTTATTTTTGAATCTCGAGGGCAACCCAAAAGGACTATGCTGCTATCAATTATAGTTATGACTTAGACACCTAATCCAACAGTCTCCCACTTGGATAAGTCTAATAACTTCCTAATTGATCAGCAAATTGTAGCTTCCAAAAGCCATTGTCGAACTCTGACCTAGTCAGTTTCGTGTCCTAAGATAAGAGATCATATAATCCTTCGTTCTACAAGATATCATTTGAACATGAGACATGGAACATAATCAATCTCTTTGTCTAGTATTTTGTTTCCCGATTTCTGATTTGTAATGACATAGAACTACTAAATGAACACATCAATTTAGTCCTGGTCGGGCCCGACACTATATGTCAACTTCAAATCACCGAGGGGCCTAAAGATATCGCTTTTCCCGTTAGGACAAAAGGAACGAATAAACTTTGACCTATATGCTTGCACCATTTACTCATCAAATCATGCACAACAATGCGTTTTATAACATCAAGTTACTGATGCGTTTACACATTATCAACGCACAACTGACTTGTAAACCACAACTCATATATCTCCATTTAAAGATTATAAGATATTATCGTCTCAGAATTACTCGTGATAAATTCCATGAAGTAATTCTCTGAGCGTGGGTTAATCCAATACTTAAATCTCCATTTCAAAGTACTCACGAACATTGCAGCAATACCATTGCTATGTCTAAAACTCTTTTAGACAATCCACAACTCCATTCATGACAGTCTTTATTCACTACTTACTTCCAAAAGTATGATCGACTGTGGAATTCGAATAATCAAATTATTCGGGAAGTAAAACATGCAAAAATGAAACACAATAATAAACAATTGACAAAAGGTAGTAAACAAACTCATAAATAATTCTCTATTATTTAATCACCAAAAGTCAATCACATTTACTTTGTTATAAGTTTCAAACTAACTATCTAACTGCTAAAACCAACATCATCTCTCAGACCAATGCTCCTAGCATGCTGATTGTGTTTAACCCTACTCAGACCCTTTGTGAGTGGATC
Source organism: Agave tequilana (assembly GCA_038442645.1). Classification (NCBI taxonomy): domain Eukaryota; kingdom Viridiplantae; phylum Streptophyta; class Magnoliopsida; order Asparagales; family Asparagaceae; genus Agave; species Agave tequilana. Next base: position 27,191 of record JAVJIF010000085.1, read on the forward strand.
TGCAGGATTATCTTCAGATGAAACCCTCCTCACTACAACGAGACCTTCTTCTATCTTGTGTCTGATAAAATGGTATTTTCTGTCAATATGTCTAGATCTGCCATGATCTCTTGGTTCTTTTGTTAATGCAACCGCTCCTTCATTATCACAGAAAATATCCATTGGTTCCTTGATGGTTGGCACAACTCCAAGATCTTCGATGAAGTTTTTCAACCAAATTGCCTCCTTTGATGCTTCGCTTACCGCTATGTACTCTGATTCACAAGTAGAATCAGCCACTGTGTCTTGCTTGGAACTTTTCCAAGTAACTGCTCCTCCATTTAAGGTAAAGACCCAGCCAGATTGGGAACGGAAGTTGTCTCTATCTGTTTGAAAGCTGGCGTCACTATACCCAGTTACTCTCAATGTATCACAGCCACCAAGTACTAGGACCCAGTCCTTAGTCCTTCGCAGATACTTGAGAATATTCTTAACCGCTACCCAATGAGCTTTACCTGGATTTCCCTGATAACGACTGACCATGCTCAAAGCAAAGGACACATCAGGACGAGTACATGTCATAGCATACATGATAGAACCAACAGCAGAAGCATACGGAATTCTACTCATTTCTGCTATCTCTTCATCTGTACTCGAACTTTGAGTCTTACTCATTTTGGTATTACTCTGGATGGGCAGTTCTCCTTTCTTGGAATTCTCCATACAGAAACGTTTCAGTACTTTATCCAAGTAGGTACTCTGATTAAGTCCAATTAGTCTTTTACTCCTGTCCCTTAAAATTCTTATTCCTAGAATGTAGGCAGCCTCTCCTAGATCCTTCATAGCGAAACACTTTCCAAGCCAAGACTTAACATCTTGCAAGGTTGGAATGTCATTTCTATAAGAAGTATGTCATCAACATACAATACCAGGAAGGTGACTATGCTCCCACTAGCATTGACATATACACACGACTCATCCTCACTTCTAGAGAAACCAAACTCTTTGACTTTCTCATCGAAGCAAAGATTCCATCTGCGAGACGCTTGTTTTAATCCATAGATGGATTTCTCAAGCTTGCATACTCCATTGGGAAACTTTGCATCCACAAAACCTTCTGGCTGACTCATGTAAACATCCTCAGCCAACTTTCCGTTTAGGAAGGCAGTTTTGACATCCATCTGCCAAATTTCATAGTCATGAAACGCAGCTATGGCTAGCATTATCCTAATGGATTTTATCTTAGCCACTGGTGAGAAGGTCTCATCATAGTCAATCCCTGGGGTTTGAGTAAAGCCTTTCGCCACCAGTCGTGCTTTGAATGTGCTTACATTACCATCCATGTCGATCTTCTTCTTGAAGATCCATTTACAACCAACTGTCTTCCGACCAGGTTGTTGATCAACCAAGTTCCAAACTTGGTTGTCATACATAGACTTGATCTCGCTGTCCATTGCCTCTTTCCATTTGGCTGCCTCAGGGCCTGCCATGGCTTCCTTGTAGTTCGTCGGCTCATCCAAATTTACCAGTGTATTGTCACTGATAAACGTGTCTCCATTTGCAGTTATATGGCAACCATAGAACTCAGTTGGCTTGCCAACTCTACTAGAACGCCTAAGAGGTAATAAAGTGTCAATGGGTTCAACTGGAATCTCTTCCTCTGGTTGAACCATAGCGGTTTCAAAGGTTCCTTCATCTGCTGGCTCTTGAATTTCTTCAAGGTCAACGGCGCTCCCACTGTCCTCTTTGCATATGAGCTCTCTCTCTCGAAAGACTCCTCTCCGTGCTACAAAGACCACGTTCTCACTAGGTCTGTAGAACAAATATCCAAATGACTTCTTCTGTGGATAGCCGATGAAAATACATCGCTCACTACGAGGTTCAAGCTTGTCGTGAATTTCTCATCTAACGAAAACTTCACAACCCCAAACCTTAATATGTGCTAACGAGGGAACTTTTCCTGTCCACATTTCGTGAGGTGTTTTGGCAACCTTCTTGGTTGGAACAAGATTAAGAATGTGGGCGGCAGTTTCTAAGGCATACCCCCAGAATGATATTGGAAGTGAAGCTCGACTCATCATGGAACGCACCATGTCTAACAAGGTTCGATTGCGTCTCTCAGCCACACCATTAAGTTGTGGTGTCCTAGGAGGTGTCAATTGTGAAACTATTCCACATTCCTTGAGATAGTCATGGAACTCGATACTAAGATACCCTCCGCCTCTATCTGATCGGAGCATCTTTATCTTCCTGCCTAATTGATTCTCGACTTCTTGTTTAAACTCTTTGAACTTTTCAAAGGTTTCAGACTTATGCTTTATTAAGTAGATATAACCATATCTGCTATAATCATCAGTAAAAGTCACATAGAATCGATTAGCATCCCTTGTGGCTGATCTGAAGGGTCCACACACGTCTGTGTGTATGAGATCCAACAAACCTTCACCTCTTTCACAAAATCCAGTGAAAGGTGATTTTGTCATCTTACCCAAAAGACAAGATTCGCATGTATCATCTGACCTTAGGTCAAATGATTCCAACACCCCATCCTTTTGGAGTTGAGCCATGCGTTTTTTGTTAATGTGTCCAAGACGGCAATGCCACAAGCACGCTTTGTCTACACCATTAGACGAATCAATTTGAAATACACTATTACCTAAGTTGTCTACACACATCACAGTTTCATACACACCATCACAAGGTAAAGCTTCAAAATAAAAATTGCCATTTTTATAAGCAGAAATAGAACCATTCTCATCATTAAAAGAATATCTAAAACCTTGTTTGAACAATGCATGAAAAGAGATAATGTTTCGTGTCATTTCTGACGAGTAGCAACAATTCAATAAATCTAAATTAACACCATTATTAAGCACTAGACTATAAACTCCAATCTTGGTGACAGGTGAAGATCGCCTATTCCCCATGATCAAGTTCATTCTACCATGCTCCACATCCTCACTTTTTCTTAGTCCCTGCAATACAGAGCAAATGTGAAACCCACATCCTGTATCAAGGACCCAAGAATCAGAAGATGTTGCGTTAATAGACGAAATAGTGTATATACCTGCAGTAGATGGTTTTACTTTCCCATCTTTTAAATCTTGCAGATACTTTGGGCAGCTTCGTTTCCAATGTCCTTTGTCGTTGCAATAGAAGCAAGTGGCCTCTTTAGGATCAGAGACAGGGGTAATATCAGAACTGGTTTTTACATGAGACTTTCCCTTCCAGTTTTGCTTGGGAGGACCTTTCCTCTTTTTCCCCTTTCCTTGCCCAATGGCCAGAACGGTAGTATTAGCAGGAGTGGGGGGATCACTCTTTCCCTTCATCCCGGTTTCAGCTGTCCTCAGGAGGTTGTGCAATTGAGCCAATGTGGTCTCATTGTTGTTCAAATGATAGGTCAAGATGAACTGATCATAACAACTTGGTAATGAGTTCAAGACTATGTCAATAGCCAACTCATCATCAATATGCACATTTAGCCTCACAAGGCATTCCACGTATCGCTGCATCCTTTGCACGTGGCCGCTGACAGACTCTCCGTCCTTCATCTTGCTTGATATGAGGGACTTTACTATCTCGTACTTTTCCTGACGAGCTCGCTTATGGTACTTTCCATAAGGTCTTTGTTCATCTCGTACGGCCAGTAATCCTCATAGAATTTTTGCAGTTCAGGAGTCATGGTAGCAACCATGATGCAAGCAACTTTTGTTGCATCCGTGTAGTGCTTCTTATAAGCAGCTAATTCTTCAGGAGTGGCCTTCTCTTCGTCAATTTCAACAAGTTCTTTGTCAAGGACATACTCCTTGTCCTCGAAACGAAGAGCCATTTTGATGTTGCGCATCCAGTCATTGTAGTTGGTGCCATCTAATGTCACCTTTGAGCAGATGTTCAACAAAGAAAAGTTGTGATTGGAGGAGGAGGAACCAGAAGCATCGTTAGGGGCAGACATTTCTAAAAGAAAGGTAGTTTGAGTTAGAAAAAAATAACCCTTAATATAACAACTCAAAATTGAAATATCAAGGCTAGGATCCAACTATGGAATTCACAACTTAGAAAAGGGATGCCGTAATCTAATTGCAAATTTCATACAGGTAAGTCTTTTGAGACTCATTGAAACTATTCAATGGCATGTTTAATCTCAGATTATGCTCTTACATTTGTGACTGGGATACCGAGGATCACAAACAAGATGTGAATAACCATGCAAATGTGCTTGGTAACTATCATGTCATTTATCATCTCAATTGATGTGCTGGTAAACCACACACACTCCATCAACAATAACAATTTATAAGATACCCATTACTTCTCTTTATTAGTCCCTATTAGTGTGCTGGTTAACCACACACGCTCCACTAATGACTTATAAGGTGTAATGTGCAATTTCATGGGTTAACATACAATTTCACATTTTTTTTCTTAAAGTAACTAAGATTGGGATTTAAGTAAAATTTAGTTACCTTTTATTATCATTATACCTTTAATGAGAATCAATATATATATGGTAAATAAAATTTAGTTACCTTTTATTCTCATTATACCTTTAATGAGAATCAATATATATATGGTAAATAAAATTTAGTTACCTTTTATTATCATTATACCTTTAATGAGAATCAATATATATATGGTAAATAGAACTTAGTTACCTTTTATTCTCATTATACCTTTAATGAGAATCAATATATATATGGTAAATAAAATTTAGTTACCTTTTATTATCATTATACCTTTAATGAGAATCAATATATATATGGTAAATAAAATTTAGTTACCTTATCAATTCAACAATTATAGCAAATTCAATTGAAAACAACCTGGCTCTGATACCACTGATGGGTTTTAGGTATTACAAACAAACTTAGACTTTTAAGGGAGCATGCAACCTAAAACATGATCTGTGTTTTCACAATTGAATCTATAACTATGAACATAAAAAGAATCCTAATATTCTAGTAAATAATTAAAATTACTACAGAAGAAAATAGAATTACATACCTTTTAGTTGTTATAGTAAACAACTAAAATTTTCCCTTCAGATCTCTTGGAAGCAAGCACCACAAATGTCGTGCCTCTGATGGAATCACACCCAATGATCCAAAAATTTAACTAAGTATGGATGAACTATCAAAGAGTTCTTCCAAGAGGAGAAAAAAGGAGGCTAATACTCAAGCCAAGAGGTTGTGAATTAGAATGAATCCCTAAGGCCTTATTTATAGCCTTGGATAACCTCCAGTTTTCTTATCCCACCAATGTGGACTAATTTCCCAAAGGAAATTTTGTTCTCCTTTTAGTTATACTTATTTTTGAATCTCGAGGGCAACCCAAAAGGACTATGCTGCTATCAATTATAGTTATGACTTAGACACCTAATCCAACAATTTTTCCAAAATGAAAAGTCTTTTCTAAACTGAAAATTCTTTTATGAAAAGACATCTAAAACAAGAGTGTGTGTGTATAATATACTTGAGCAATCCACCAACTATTCTATCCTTTACATTTATCTAAAAACAAAATCTTATAAAACAAACCTAGACTCAAGTCTTCATCTTCTTGAAGTCTTCACTTGAAGCCTTCTTGACTTGGTCAAAACACCGTGCTAGCTCCAAATCTTGACTTTAAATCCTTTGTTGAAGCTATGCACCAATTAAGATCTTGATCATAAATCTGTCACTAATTAAACACAAGATCATTAGTAAACATAACTACATGAGTTGATCATCATCAAAACTAGAGTGATGGGCCTTCGGGCCAACAATCTCCCCCTTTGATGATGACAAAACTCATGAAGTTATACATGCATGGATTAAAGTAAAGATTCAAAGAAGCTCCCCCTTAACTCATGCATAAACAATAAACAATAAATATAGCAATGAAGTACATAAACATATATGCAAATGTATGGAGAGAAACATGCTAACAAGCATAAAACAAATCAAATTCTTTTTCTCCTATTTGCAAAACAAAACATATATGCATAAACATAAATCTTTCTCCTAAAAACATGCATATAAATCTCAAATTCTTCTCCCCCTTTTTGTCAATCATCAACAAAGGGGTTAAAGTAAAAACAAATTTTTCTTCCCCTTTTTGTCATAAACAAAGAGATCAATAAGGGGTTCAATCAATAAAAGTTTATATGCGATATACATTCATGAAGAGAAAGACGCTAAGTTAGCTTCCCTACATATATGCATTACATGAAAGAGGGATGACAGACCCTAATTCACATAACACATAATCTGTAATGCATAAGAGGAGATGTGAAGCTCCCCCTACACTCATGTATCACATAAAGAAGAGTTGTCAAGCTCCTCAATATAAGATACACTCAACATGAATCTATATGTAGAAGAGATGTTAAGCTCTCCTTGCATATAGGAAATACACATCAAAAAAATTTAATTTTTCTTAAACAAAATTTTTAAAGGTATCAGAGCTATTTGTAAAAGAAATAAATTTTAAGATACCAAAATGTAAATAATCATTATTGTAAATCATATTGATACCAATTGAAATTAAACAAATATGAAGTTGAAACATATTGATACCAAATGTAAACATAATGATCAAACATTTTTATATTTCATCATAAACTTTGTGCTTTAAAAATGTGAATCAATTATAAAGCAAGCACATGAAAACATATATATGTATGAAAAGATAATACCAATTGACATTGAAGACATACATATATAGAAACAAAATATGAGTATATACAAAATATCAATTGAATACTAATTGAAATTAACAATGTAAATCATGTATATAGCTCATTAGCTACCACCCTTCATATGCTCAAGATAAAAGATATTCAATAAGGCTTACAAGGCATACTCGTCCAGCCATCCGCCCATCAAAGGTAGGAAGGGGTTTTCGAAAATAGGGTTTGAAAAATATTTTATAGTGAAAACCACTACCATATGAAGAATAATTAACTAGTTAAAGATAATTTTTGAAAAACTAGTTAAAGATCCTTCAAAACAAGAAACTAAGCATATGTATTTCATGAATCATACCAAATACACAAGAGTTGCCACTCAAATCGATAAAGCTCAAAAATATGTTCATGAAACAAAGTCATGACAAAACAAATAAAGTGTGAGTGTACAAGAATCATGTAAATAGCATTTTCCATGAAAATAATCAATGAAGCTCGAAACAAATATCATTTTATCAAAACAAAACATGAAAATTCATTTTTCATTTTTAAAAACAAACTTCTAGGTATATGTATGATTTATCCAAAACTAACAATATACATATCCCAAACATAAAAGAGTCTATTAAAGGTATTTGCATGAAGGCAAGAGACTCACGGGTATACATGTATATTTATTAGATTTGAATACAAAATACATATACATGAAGTAAAAACACGAAAATTGGCAAAGACATGTATAAATGGAAGAATCATCAAAACTAGGCTATACATGTGCATATAGTGGGTACAAATGAGCATGAAGTGCAAACATATATAAATCAATTTGTTCTCACTATTTGTACATGTATAAATACAAGTTTTGATAAAAACTATATTTAAACAAGATTTTACCACATGAAGAACAAAACACATATAACATGAACATGCTATATGATATTACAAATGAATAAGCATGTAAATAAATAAGAGTTTAGAAATAGTTACCAACTAAGGAACTATGTTCCAAAACTCCAAACATGGTGGCCTTTCCATCAAAACTCCTTGATAGCGGTGCATCAAATGTATGTCCTTCTAGTCCATGCAACCACCACCAAGGCACCAAATCTCTCACGTCTTGTGAGAGCCCTCACCTACATCAAAAACAAAAGGTGGGAATTTTGGTACCCATTTTTTCTTGGGTCCTTGGGGGTTAGATTTATAAGGAACCCAAAAATTTTTCTTATTAGCAAAATTTAAAACATGCAACTTATCAAAACAAAATTTTGCTAAATGGCCTTTGAGGCCACAATGTGTACACTTGTACACCTTAGGATGCATATGGGTGTGGGTGTGGTCATGACGTGCAACATATGCATGATGATGTGCATGAATATTTGGAACTTGTTTCTTTGAAAACAAGTTTTCCAATCTCTTGTGATTAAATGCACAAGAGCTCAAGGTTGAGCTCAAAATATTTATTTTATTTTTCAAAAATTCCATCTCACTATCATCAATGGTGGCATGTAGAGAAAGGTGAGATATAGAATCATTTTTCTTTTTCTTTTGAGAAACATTTTCTTTTTCTTTTTCAAAAATTTTTCTTTTCAAACAAGAGTTTTCTTGAAAAACAACTTCCTTTTGTTTTTTCACCAAAACAATTTTATTTTTCAAAAGCATATTTCCTTCACATAAATCATTCAATTTAGACATCAAGGAAATATTCTCATTTTTCAAATCATCATTTTCTTTTTCTAAGCAAGCAACCTTATTTTTAAATGAATCATTTTCTATATGCATGCAATCAAATTTCTTTTTCAAATTTTTATTATCTTTTCTTAGCATGTCATATTTCTCAAGTAATAGTTGACAAAAAGAAGTGAGCTCATCATATGACATGTCTACATCCTCATCTACCTCGGATTCGGTAGTTACCTCAAGGGGTTATCCCCTTGGACCATATAGCACGCGTTGGAGGTGTCGCTTCCAACGTCCGAATCGCTCCCGGCATAATATAGATCCTTTTCGCCAAGGGAGGTGATGATGTTCCATGCTACAAAAGCCGAATCAACATTAGAAACCCTAGATAAATATTCATCATTTAGGGTTGACTTTAAAGCATGTAGGGCTTTTGCATTAGCCTCAAAATTCTTACCATTTAAACAATATGAATCATTAGAGATGGCAAGATAAACATGAATGCCTAGGGCCTTGAGGTACAGGGACATCTTAACCTTCCAAATTTGGATGTTAAGAATGTCAAAGGTGGGTGGTGCCATAAAGTCCATAGTGTGTGTACAAATAATGTGATTAGCCTAAAAAGAGGATCTTTAACTCTAGGTTGTAAGACCCAAATCAAGAGCACTTGGCTCTGATACCAATTGTAAATCACCTAGAGGGGGGGTGAATAGGTGATGGCTAATCTAATGGTCACTTAATGACAAATAATGCGGAATTAAAAACTATTATGACCAAATAAAACTTATTACACTAAACACCAAGCTTAACACAAGAGTGTAGCCGAATTCCCCGTGAAGGGCTTTGGACTAACTCCTCAAGATTCCCCTAGATATGGGTTGAGGTGCCGCGTTGGCTCTCTTGGTTGAAAACTAGTGTTAGCAAACAAACCCAAGCATATACAATATGAGCACAATAATATATCAAGCATATAAAGATTAAAGCAATAAACACATGCAAGATATAGACACAAGGAGATAGAGAGAGAGAGAGTGAGCAATCGCAAACACAAGGGATTTGTTTCGAGGTTCGAGCACACTTGCTCTACATCCCCGCCTTCGACACACGAAGGATTTCCACTATGCTTGATCCCAATGGATCACTCCTCGGTGCCGCAACACCTACAATCCCTCGGACTCCTAGTCCCGTACACACGCAAGCCCCACAAGCTCGCCGAGGCCGCACCTCAAACCAAGAGTTCACACATGAACTCTAAACCACCGAGTCCACACTAGGACCCGAAACAATGCGAACACACACGTCCGCCTCCTCAAGGAACAAAGATGAAGTCTTTGGTGATCACAACACTTTGATCACCTAAAAACAATCTCACTACAACACTCCTATAGAATGAATACTCAATGGATAGATCAAGTGATTATGTGAGAAAACTAGGATGAGAATGGTGGAGGAAAACTCAAAGAAAATCTCTTTTATCACTCTTGATAAAAAACTCCCCTTTTGATTGGAAGTATTAGCTCTCAATTTAGTGGAGAAAACTCTTTTAATGGAGTGGGAAAAACTGGCTCAAAGTCCACTAAAAATCTTGTTAAAAAACAATGCCCAAACCCCTAAATATATAGGCTGGAAGAAACAGAAAAACACCTAGAGGGGGGGTGAATAGGTGTAAGTGCTAATCTAAGAAACAAATGCAATACTATGTGCGCTAAATGCGGAAGCTAATGCAAATCTTGCAACACACTTAGTACAATCAACAAGTGTAGCCGAATTCCCCGTGAAGGGCTCTGGACTAACTCCTCTTGATTCCCCTTGAATGGGTTGAGGTGCTATGTGAAGCTCTTGTTGATTAGGTACAAGTGAGGCACACACACACAATCAAGCCAAGCATATAAGAATGAATAGCAATATGAAATATGCTCAACACAAGCAAGTATGATATGATATGAAGTATGATGCTTTGCACAAATAATTGAGAGAGAGAGTTAGAGAGACAATGGATCAATCGCAAAGGCCAAGATATGTTTTGAGGTTCGAGCACCTTGCTCTACATCCCCGCCTACACCACCATGTAGGATTTCCAATCCACTATCTCCCACCGAGGGAACCTCTACCGAAGAGGATTTGTTACAACACTTAGGAGTACCAAACTCCTCTCTCAAACAACCACCTCACAACCGAGGGGTAGGCCCGTAGCCAATACAACAACCAACACCTCTACCGAAGAGGGTTTACAACCAAACTCCACCTCTCACTAGAGGGAGCAAACCAATCACCCGATCACCTCTACCTAAGAGGGATACAACAAGAATAAGGGTGTTTACAACAAGTGGTTCCAAAAACCACAAACTCAATCTCTCTTTCTTTTTCTCTTTTCTTTTCCACAAAAACAAGATCCTAATAGATTAGGATAGTATGATAGCTCAAGTGTGGAAAACTAGGTGTTTTTGGAAACAAGCAACAAAGAAAAACTACTTGGGAAATCTCTTGTATATGATAGAAATAAAAGATCAAATCAAAATCCCAAAACCTAGTTCTCTTTGATTTTCTAAAAACCCAAAACAATAAAGATTGGAAGTTTTAAAGCCCAAAAACTCTTTTTAAAACTCTTTTAAACACTTCAGAAAACCAGTATTTTTTCTCTTCAAAAACTTGGCCAAAATCCCCAAAGAGATGGGGTTTTTATAGCCCCAACAGAAAACTAGCCGTTAGAGCTGAGCTGGCAGCTCTGACAGGCATCGGTCGACCGGCCCGGTCGACCGCCAACGGTCAGAAATATGACCGTTGGGCAACTGCGGTCGACCGGCCCGGTCGACCCAGAAAAACAGAGAGCAGAGCTCTCATCCCGGTCGACCGGCCCGGTCGACCGTCCCAGAGACTCCAAACGTGCACAGATCTGTGCACGTCTGGTCGACCGGCCCGGTCGACCGGACATCAGCCAAGTCGACTAATAACCTGGCTTAGTCGACTAGTTGAGTCTGGAACTGAAAACTGGGTAAGAAAACTTGGAAAAATATTTATAAAAATCTTTTAATACTTCTAAAAATCACCAAAAATATTTTATCATTTTATATCAAAACTCAAACAAGTGATAAAAGTTTCAAGACATGTATCAACATATTCAATTCATTTTTGTGTCTTGCCAATTTTATCAAAAACCAAAACTTGTATTTTTATCAAACTTGATTTTTCAACACATGAATAGGGATATCAAATTAAGTTTGTTTAGCAAGTTAAACCATGTATGTATATCTAGAACATATCTAATATACATAGAAATAAAGTAAATTTGTTTTGATCTACTATTCATGAAAACCAAATCCAAAACACAAAAACGTGTGTGTTTGTGCACTTGAGCATATCAACTATACTAAACTTTACAAATGGATCTAAAACACACTATCTAAACTATGGATACCTAAGTCTTCGTGTCATCAAGAAGACTTGCTCCAAAACTCCATCCATGGGCTAGGCAATGTGTGATCTTTAAGCTTTGGCCCTGGAATCATTTGTGAAAGCTTCCAAACACCTTGTTGAAGCTAATCACCAACTAATATATTGGTTAATGATCTGAAACTTAAACAACACAAGATAATTAGTAAACATAACTACATGAGTTAATCATCATCAAAACTAGGGTGGAAGGCCTTTGGGCCAACAATCTCCCCCTTTTTGATGATGACAAAACTCATGGAGTTATATATGCATGGATTAAAGGTAAGCTTCAAAGAAGCTCCCCCTTAACTCATGCATAACAAATGAATAAATAAATATGCAATGAAGCTTATGATTCTAAACAAGAGACATACATATTTTTTATATCTTATTGTTTATTTGGTTATGCATGAACTTAATATATGCAAAAACATAAAGAAGCATATATAAACTCTAGATACCAATAAACAAATAAAATCTTTCTAGATGCTCTAGATACCAATTAACAAATAAACATTTTCTAGATACCAATTAACATACATTAAACTATATTAAACTTAATATATGTAAAAACAAATATGCATATATAAAACTCACCAAATCTTTCTCCCCCTTTTTGTCAATCATCAACAAAGGGGTAAACAATCAAAACAACACAAACAATGGTCTCCCCCTTTTTGTCTAAAACAAAAACAAGGTCAATAAGGGGTGACTACAAACATGATATCAATTAAAAATATGTCAATGAAGCATCTTGATACCAAATGAAAATAAACAAAGATTAATAAATGTTATATGCTATATACATTCATGAAGAGGAAGACGCTAAGTTAGCTTCCCTACACATATGCATTACATGAAGGAGGGATGTTAAGCCCTAATTCACATAACACACATTATGTAATGAATAAGAGGAGATGTGAAGCTCCCCCTACACACGTGTACCACATAAAGAAGAGATGTTAAGCTCTTCAATACACAATACACTCAACATGAATCTATATGTGGGAGAGATGTTAAGCTCTCCTTACATATAAGAAATATAAATCAAAACTTTTGTATTTTCTTTAAACAAATTTTTAGATACCAATTGAAAAACAAACAATTTTTAGGTACCTATTTAAATTAGACATAATAAATTTTGATACCAATTGTAAGAATTATTCATGATACCAAATTCTAATTTTCAATCATAAAGTATGGGAGTACAAATACCAATTGAAAGACAAAATCAAATTTTCTCCCCCTTTATGAAATACAAACTAAAATCATGCATAGTCTTGATACCAATTTAAAAGTAGTCAATTGAAACAAAATTGAAACTCAAGCACTAGCATAAACACAAACATATATATGTATGAAAAATAGATACCAATAGAAATTTATATACTTGGAATTGAAATCATACATACATACAAAACATATATGAGTATAAAAGAAGATCAAAGTGATACCAATTGAAGGAGTTCAATGATACCAATTGACATAACAATAAGTTCAAGTGTATACATCATATTACTAATCCACCCATCTCATGCACAAGTTTAAAAGGATTTTCTATATAAACATACAAGGCATGGACTCCCATCCAACCTCCCGTAGATGGTAGGGGTTTTCAAAAATAGATTTGAAAAAGTAGTTTTGTTTGAAAATCACTACCAAAATGAAGAATACGAACTAGTTAAAATGAAAATTTTTGTTAACTAGTACGAAATCCTTCAGGCAAGGAATAAACTAAAAATAATTTTCATAAACATGAAATCCACAAGATAATCAACACTCTAATTCAATTAGGCATAAATATGACTCATGAAAACAAAACATGAGCAAGCAATAAATGTGAGTGCACAAATAAAGTGTGAATATCATAATCATGAAAATATTCAATCAAGCTCAATTATTCCTTAAACATTGAAAACATGAAAATCATCAAAACTTATTTAATCTTCATGGCATATGTATGTCTTATACAAACTAAAGTATACATACATATCCAAAACTCAACGAGTCCACAAAATATATGCATTAAGGCACGTGGCTCAAAAGGATAATCATGTATATCTAATAGTTTGGACAAGATAGATATATACATGAAGTTAAATATAATCATAAAAACATGAAACATGAATAACTAAATTTTTATTAAAGCAATATTCATTTCAAGGTATATGTATGATTTGTCAAACATGAAGTATACATACATATCCCTAAACACAATTGAGTCCATATATAGATTTGCATGAAAGGCAAATGACTCAAGGGGTATACATGTATATCTTAAAGTTTGGCAATACAAACATATACATGAAGTGAAAACTCATAAAACAAATCCAAAAATGGAATACAAGTTGAAATGTATGAATCGTCAAAACTAGACCATACTAGCACATCTAATGGGTTCAAATAAGCAATCAAGCCCAACATATATAGATTTATTTGTGGCCCACTATATGCACAAGTATATAACTAGTCTTAATGAAAACTAACACTTAAACAAGTAATCTAAACATGAAGCATCAAAACACAATATAAAATCATCATGATAAGACTAAAACATGATTATTATGTAAATTCACATGTATTAGATTCATGATGTACATTATAGCTTAAACAAGGTGAGAACACTAAATATGGATTCATATAAGCATGTGTGTCTCAAATACTATACATGTATGTCAAGGATCTAATAAATATGATATTTACACACTAATCCATAGACAATGAAAACATGCTACAAAACATCAAAATATGCTATAAACTTTAATTATGAAAGCATGTAAATAATAAATGGGAGTAAAGGATTGTTACCAAAACCGAAGAAGCAACTTTCCTTGTCTCCAAAACATGGTGGTCTTCTCCACCAAATCTTCCCTTGAAAGTGATGCATCCAATTGATTTCCTTTAAGTCCGGAACTCATCCACTCCAAGGTGCTATCACTCTCACGTCATGTGAGAGCCCACACCTACATCATAAATAATAGGAGGGGTGGTCTTTGGTACCCACATCTTCTTGGGTCCATGGGGGTTAGTCCCTTCTCTAACCCAAACAAAGTTCTTTGCTAAATTAGGAGTATGTAATCTATCATAGCAAAATTTAGCAAGGTGGCCCTTACGTCCACAATGTGTACAAGTGTACACATGAGCATACGTGTGATGGTGTCCGTGAGGAGCATGTATATGCCGTGGAGGGTGTGCATGCATAAAAGTTGGAACTTGTTTCTTTCGAACCAAGGTTTCCAACCGTGAGTGGTTCATGGCACATTGGCTCATAGTGGAGCCCAAACAATCAACCTTCTTCTTAAGCATGGATATATCATTATCAATTAAAAAAGAGGTACATGCATTAGGTAGACTAGATGAAGAAGCTACACTAGCATGGCAAACATGTGCATCAATTTTATTTTGCAAAACAATGTTTTTATCTAAACAAACATTCAACTCATTTGAAATAGAAATGATTTTATTTTTCAAATCAACATTCTCTTTTAAAACAAAATCAACTTTTGAAAACAAATTTTCATTTTTCTTCAAAAGAGCATGGCAATCATTTTTAGATTTAAAAAATTCATTTTCTTTAAGTGCAAGTTCTAATTGAGATCTCAATGAATCCCTTTCATTATAGACCTCAACCTTCTCTTGCAAAACATTGTTAAGTCTAGCATGCAAACTCTTATTTTCTTGTTCAATTCCTAGATTTTTCTTTTTCAACAAGTTATATTTTTCTATTAATTTTTCACACACAATAGAAAGTTCTTCATTCAAAGCATGGGCATCAATATGATCATTTGAAGAACTAGCATCATCATCACTATCTAATGGAGTTTCCGAGTGTACCTCAAGGGAGTCATTCCCTTGGACCATGAAGCATTGTGAATCGGATTCTCCGCTAGATTCCTCCGGTTGATTTGGCACTTGAAGCTTGGAGGCGGTGGTTGTTGTCAATTTGTTCCACACTACAAAAGCGGAATCAATGTTAGAAACACTCATAAGATAATCTTTAGATAAAGTGCTTCTAATGGCCTCTAGGGCTTGTGCATTGGCCCCTATATGATTGCGATCACTAAGGAAGGATTCCTTGGTAATGGCAAGGTAAACTTTATGACCTACGGTTTGTAAGTAAACGGTCATCCTAATCTTCCAAACATGAATGTTGGAAGGGTCAAACATAGGTGGGGTCATGAAAGTCATGGTAAACTATATGTGTGCAAACAAGCAAATGCAAACAAAAGATTAGCAAGCAAATGGATCTCACTCCTAGGATGTTAAGCCTAATATCAGGAGCACTAGCTCTGATACCAATTGAAAAACACCTAGAGGGGGGGTGAATAGGTGTAAGTGCTAATCTAAGAAACAAATGCAATACTATGTGCGCTAAATGCGGAAGCTAATGCAAATCTTGCAACACACTTAGTACAATAAACAAGTGTAGCCGAATTCCCCGTGAAGGGCTCTGGACTAACTCCTCTTGATTCCCCTTGAATGGGTTGAGGTGCTATGTGAAGCTCTTGTTGATTAGGTACAAGTGAGGCACACACACAATCAAGCCAAGCATATAAGAATGAATAGCAATATGAAATATGCTCAACACAAGCAAGTATGATATGATATGAAGTATGATGCTTTGCACAAATAAATGAGAGAGAGAGAGAGTTAGAGAGACAATGGATCAATCGCAAAGGCCAAGATATGTTTCGAGGTTCGAGCACCTTGCTCTACATCCCCGCCTACACCACCGTGTAGGATTTCCAATCCACTATCTCCCACCGAGGGAACCTCTACCGAAGAGGATTTGTTACAACACTTAGGAGTACCAAACTCCTCTCTCAAACAACCACCTCACAACCGAGGGGTAGGCCCGTAGCCAATACAACAACCAACACCTCTAACGAAGAGGGTTTACAACCAAACTCCACCTCTCACTAGAGGGAGCAAACCAATCACCCGATCACCTCTACCTAAGAGGGATACAACAAGAATAAGGGTGTTTACAACAAGTGGTTCCAAAAACCACAAACTCAATCTCTCTTTCTTTTTCTCTTTTCTTTTCCACAAAAACAAGATCCTAATAGATTAGGATAGTATGATAGCTCAAGTGTGGAAAACTAGGTGTTTTTGGAAACAAGCAACAAAGAAAAACTACTTGGGAAATCTCTTGTATATGATAGAAATAAAAGATCAAATCAAAATCCCAAAACCTAGTTCTCTTTGATTTTCCAAAAACCCAAAACAATAAAGATTGGAAGTTTTAAAGCCCAAAAACTCTTTTTAAAACTCTTTTAAACACTTCAGAAAACCAGTATTTTTTCTCTTCAAAAACTTGGCCAAAATCCCCAAAGAGATGGGGTTTTTATAGCCCCAACAGAAAACTAGCCGTTAGAGCTGAGCTGGCAGCTCTGA
The DNA here is from genome assembly GCA_038442645.1 of Agave tequilana. Classification (NCBI taxonomy): domain Eukaryota; kingdom Viridiplantae; phylum Streptophyta; class Magnoliopsida; order Asparagales; family Asparagaceae; genus Agave; species Agave tequilana. The sequence continues at coordinate 44,340 of JAVJIF010000085.1, forward strand.
CAGGCATCGGTCGACCGGCCCGGTCGACCGCCAACGGTCAGAAATATGACCGTTGGGCAACTGCGGTCGACCGGCCCGGTCGACCCAGAAAAACAGAGAGCAGAGCTCTCATCCCGGTCGACCGTCCCAGAGACTCCAAACGTGCACAGATCTGTGCAAGTCCGGTCGACCGGCCCGGTCGACCGGACATCAGCCAAGTCGACTAATAACCTGGCTTAGTCGACTGGTTGAGTCTGGAACTGAAAATTGGGTAAGAAAACTTGGAAAAATATTTTATAAAAATCTTTTAATACTTCTAAAAATCACCAAAAATATTTTTATCATTTTATATCAAAACTCAAACAAGTGATAAAAGTTTCAAGACATGTATCAACATATTCAATTCATTTTTGTGTCTTGCCAATTTTATCAAAAACCAAAACTTGTATTTTTATCAACTTGATTTTTCAACACATGAATAGGGATATCAAATTAAATTTGTTTAGCAAGTTAAACCATGTATGTATATCTAGAACATATCTAATATACATAGAAATAAAGTAAACTTGTTTTGATCTACTATTCATGAAAACCAAATCCAAACACAAAAACGTGTGTGTTTGTGCACTTGAGCATATCAACTATACTAAACTTTACAAATGGATCTAAAACACACTATCTAAACTATGGATACCTAAGTCTTCGTGTCATCAAGAAGACTTGCTCCAAAACTCCATCCATGGGCTAGGCAATGTGTGATCTTTAAGCTTTGGCCCTGGAATCATTTGTGAAAGCTTCCAAACACCTTGTTGAAGCTAATCACCAACTAATATCTTGGTTAATGATCTGAAACTTAAACAACACAAGATAATTAGTAAACATAACTACATGAGTTAATCATCATCAAAACTAGGGTGGAAGGCCTTTGGGCCAACAGAAACTAGCCGTTGGGGTCTGTCAGGCTTGTCGGTCGACCGCCGGTCGACCGGCCAACGGTCATATTTCAGACCGTTGTGCCATCGGTCGACCGGCCGGTCGACCGAGGCCAGATACAGAGAGCAGACTCTCTGTCCGGTCGACCGCCCGGTCGGCCAGGGCCTTTCCAGAGAGCAGAGCTCTCTGAACGGTCGACCGGGTCGGTCGACCGGCCATCTGCCAGGACAAGGCGTGCACGTCTGTGCACGTCGGTCGACCGAGCCGGTCGACCGACTTCAGATATAGTCGACTATACAGTCGACTTACTGAAGCCAGGAAACAAAAATTTGGGATTAAAAAGTTTGTCTTTTTGGCTCAAATAAAATCCCATAAAATACTGAAAAATCTACAAAAATAGTTTTACCAATATACTTTGATAAACAAACATGCTTGCACAAAATCAAGGCATGTTACAAATGTTTTGGACTATTTTTGTAACTTGGAAAATATGGCTCAAACTAAAAACAGTATTTTCCAAAACTTGTTTTTCCAAAACATCACCAAATACAAAAACAAGATATTTAAACTCTTTTAAAGCATAGTGTGTATGGATATGATCCATTACACAAACATGGTGAAATATCTATGTTTTTGAAATTAAGCTCTAAACTTGGTTTTGGTTAAAACATGTAAACATTGAATACCAAAAACAAAATGATATTTTTCCAAAATGAAAAGTCTTTTCTAAACTGAAAATTCTTTTATGAAAAGACATCTAAAACAAGAGTGTGTGTGTATAATATACTTGAGCAATCCACCAACTATTCTATCCTTTACATTTTATCTAAAAACAAAATCTTATAAAACAAACCTAGACTCAAGTCTTCATCTTCTTGAAGTCTTCACTTGAAGCCTTCTTGACTTGGTCCAAATACCGTGCTAGCTCCAAATCTTGACTTTAAATCCTTTGTTGAAGCTATGCACCAACTAAGATCTTGATTATAAATCTGTCACTAATTAAACACAAGATCATTAGTAAACATAACTACATGAGTTGATCATAATCAAAACTAGAGTGATGGGCCTTCGGCCAACATGTGTGTGTGCGTGTGTACACTTGTGTGCATAAATGAATAAAAACATACATATGTATGCGTGTTTTTTTTATTTGCAAGGGTGTATTATCTAAGTATGTTTGTATGTATGTATTTACGAGAGTATAATTATGCAAGTAATATGTATGTGTGGTGCACCCTATATAAGTTGTGCGTGTTCAAGCCTATATGGGGTACCCACACATACATACTACATGCATAAATATACATAAGTAAATACATATGTATGTATCTATATATGTTCATATATGTGTGCTTTTTTTTTGTATATATATAGAAATTTGCATATAGAAATATTTCTATGTACGTGTTTGCTTTTATTTGCACGGGTGTTATCTGCGTAGTTTTGTATTGGAATATGTTATGTATTTATTTATGCATAATTAAGTAGTACGTATGTCTGTGTACCCTATATAAGCTGTGCACGTTAAAACTTATATGGCATACACATACATACTACATGCATAATTGTACAAATAAATACATAAGTATATATATAAATACATACTCACATACTATACCCATGCTATTAAAACCGCATATATGTGTGTGTTGTGTGTGTATATATATTATATATATATATATATATATATATATATATATATATATATATATATATATATATTTCAATATGCACATTTCTATATATGTATATACACAAGGGCACACACGCACACACACGTACACATATATATACACACATATATAGATACATACACATACATTGATACATACACATCAACAACAAAACAACAACTAAGCCATTTCTCCTAAGTATTTGGGGTAGGCTACATGAACCAAAAGAGAATTACGTCAGATCGGGCACATGGATCAGCTTTATCCACTCATTCCTATCGAGCAATATGCCTTCACTAAGACCTTTAGCCTCCATATCTTGTCATATTACCTCCATCCATGTTTTCTTCGGTCTCCCCTGCGCTCTTTTAACTTGTCCTAAATTGATACGCTCTACTCGTCGGACTGGTGCATTTGTAGGTCTACGTCGCACATGACAAAATCATCGTAGGCGGTTTTCTCTCAACTTCTCTTCTATAGAGGCTACACCTATCGTAGTACAAATATCCTCATTTCTCACCTTATCTCTCCGCTTGTTACCACATATCCAACGAAGCATGCGCATCTCTGCTACACTCATCTTCTGGGCATGATGTCTCTTTATAGCCCAACATTCTATGCCATATAATAAGGCTAGCCTAATAGCAGTCCAATAAAACTTTCCCTTCAGCCATAGCGGAATGTTAGGATCACATAAAACTCTTGTTGCCCTCCTCCATTTCAACTAGCTGGCTTGAATCCTATGGTTGATATCACTATCGATCTCTCCATCCTTTTGGATAATAGAACCCAAGTACTTAAAATGATTGCTCATCGGTATTTCTTGTCCATCTAGTCTCTCAATACTATAATATCAGATTCTCTGTTTACTAAATTTACACTCCATGTACTCTGTTCTGGCCCTACTTAATCTAAAACCTCGAGATTCTAGAGTTTGCCTCCATAACTCCAATTTGGTATTTACCCCTGCTCTCTTCACATCGACTAGGACAATATCATCAACAAATAGTATACACCAGGGTATCTCATCCTGAATAGCTCTAGTAAGCTCATCCATCACTATGGCAAATAATAATGGACTCAATGCAGATCCTTGATGCAATCTATTTGTGATAGAAAAATCACTTGTTATGCCTCCACACGTTCTGACATTTGCCACTACTCCATCGTATATATTCTTGATTATGTCAATATACTTTATGGGGACTCTCTTTTTCATCAATATCCACCATAATACCTCTCTTGGCATGTTATCATAAGCTTTTTCTAAATCAATAAAGACCATATGTAAATTTATCTTCCTCTCTCGAAATCGCTCTATAAGTTGACGAAGCAAATGAGCAGCCTCTGTCATCGATCGCCCTGGAATAAACCCAAACTGGTTCTCTGATATTGTAACATTCTGCCCTAACCTGTATTCAATTACCCTTTCCCAAAGCTTCATGGTGTAACACATGAGTTATATCCACGATAGTTTGAGCAACTCTGGATATCACCCTTATTCTTATAGAGAGGTACTAAGGTACTCTTCTTTCACTCATTTGGCATCTTTCTAGTTAGCCAGATCTTGTTAAAAAGGTTTGTCAGCCATCTCACGCTTACCTCTCCTAAGCATCTCTATACCTCAATAGGAATTCCATTCGGGCCAATAGCTTTCCTGGACTTCATCCTCTTCAAGGCCTCTTTAACTTCAGATTTGCTAATTTTGCACATATAATTATGATTCATATCCTGGCACTGAATGGTAAGGTCATCCAAGTCTTGAATAGAACTACCATTAAACAATTTGTTAAAATACTCTCTCCATCTTTCTTTGATTTCTTCATCTCGAACTAAAACCTTCTGATCCACATCTTTGACACACCTCACAGTACATAAGTCTCTAGTCTTTCTCTCCCTTATTTGAGCAATTCTATATATATCCTTTTCAACCTCTTTGGTGTCCAACTTCTCATACACTTCTTTGTACATTTTAACTCTTGCATTCTGAATAGCTTTCTTAGCCTCCTTCTTGGCTAGATTATACCTCTCAAAACTCACTCCATCACAATTTTTCTTCAAATTTCTATAAGAGTCTCGTTTAATCTTAATGACAGCTTTTACCTCTTCATTCCACCATGATGTGTCCTTACATAGTGGAGCACTACCCCGTGACTCACCAAGTACATTTTTAGCTACTCTTTTAATGCAGCTAGCAATTTTGTTTCATGTTGTATTGGGATCATCTTGGGCTATCCAATCTGCTTCATGTACTACTCGATGTACAAAAACTCCTTGGTTACCTTTTTTAGCTGCCACCACTTAATCTTAGGATCTAACTTATGTTTAATCATTCTAAATCTCCTTCTAATCTGGACATCTAAAATTAAGAGTCTATGTTGGGTTACTACACTCTCACCCGGTATTACCTTACAATCCATACAATAACCTCTATCTACTTTTCTAAGTAAAAAGAAATCTATTTGGCTCGCACTTGATCCACTTCTAAAAGTGATCAAGTGAGACTTTGCACACATTTATTGTATTATTCTTTATTACATTTTCACATTTATCATGTAATAAATCTACTAAATTTCTTGTCTTAAATATCTATTTTACAGAAGATAACCATGGGGAGAAGAGGATAAAATCAAATAAAATATCATTTAAATTCAGATTTAACTAGATCTATTTGATTAGAGGAGGATGATCCCAAATTCAGTTGGTTAAATTCAGTTTTTGGTGAATCAAGTGGTTAAAGCTAAAGATCAACCGAAGATAACGTCAAATACAGAGTCCAAATTTAAATCCAAAGGGATAATTGAATAGAGAGAAGATCAACAGATGAGATGAAGCAATTTTGACTCGGATTCAGACTGGATACATTTTGGTATTTGAATCATAACTTTCGCTACTCAAATTTAAATCTAATGATTCAAGATGATCCAGAAAGTAGACTTAAAGGGATACAACTCTTAAGTTGATCACTTTCTCTAATTCTATCATTTGGTAAGCTATATTCAGCAATCCACATGCCAACAAGCTGCAGATCAGAACTGAATATTCACATCAAATCAAGTTTGGAGATAAGAAGAGGATTCAAATTTAGAAATAACTATCTTTTCCTATCTTCATACTCCTCTACCCTCTGCATTTCTCCTATAAATACCTACAATCTCAAAGGCAAAGGAAACGACGAAGCAGAGAGTAGAATTTAGGCTAATTTGTAGTTTGTAACTTAGGTTTTTTATTTTCTTTCATGTATTTTTTATTTTCTTTATGTAGTTGAGAGGAGAGGATATTTTCATGGAGGAATAAGAGCAAGCTTGTACTGAAAGTCACACCGGTGTAAGTGATCTTTTCTTCCATTGTTATTTGAATCAAATCGAAGTTTCTTTTTCTTCTTTACTCTTATTTTCATTTACTTCCCTCTTCTATGTTTGTGGATACAAATGAAACCAATAGCCTCAAAGTTGCCTTGACCTTGCAAGTGTCGTTGGTGGCTTATGGTGATGGATATCCATTTCTATGATAGCGTAGTTTGCCCCTTCAATTCATAGTGTAATACGGGAATGGCCAAGATCCTATCTGTCATACTTCGCTCTCCTTCAAGCAAAGGTACATCGTCGATACGGGTCAAAGGTAAGCAGGCACCGAAGAGGTAAGTAATTTTTTTAGGTTTTAGTTTTCTTTTCTTTTAATTTTAATGTAAATTACCAGCACCACAATCTTCCAAATCTCTTTCACTCTTTTCAACTTCTTTGTACATATCCACTTTCATTTTCTCCACCTTCTGTATCGACCACTTTCTTCCTAACTTAACTTTAACTCTTCTTTTTCATTTTATTTTAAAGAACCAAAAGAAGAACTTTAACCATTCTTTGTAGCATAAAAGAGAACTTGCTGAACAAGCTTCCATCGCTAGTCCCTCCTTGTGGATCACGACCTGTATAGCCACTTGCTGCGACAAAATTGAGTACTTGCACATATTATTAAGTTCTAAAATTCTGTATCTTTGTGTGCAGGAAAAACTTCAATCAAATTTTGGCGCCGTTCCCGGGAGGGATGGTAAGTAATTCTCTTTTTAGTTTACATTTTTTTGATTAACTTTCTTCTTTGTTCTTGGTGTACAGATTTACAAGGAATTTTTTCTGAAGTGGACGTATAAGTGACCCTGGACTATGCTCAAGAAAGCAGAGCCCAAAAGCCCTCAGATTTGCTACATTCCTGCGGCAATCTGAGTGAACTACTAACCTGTATTTTTTGCAGGTTGGCTGAATTGCATAGTTTAATCTCTGAAGCATTTATTTCCTTATTTGACTCACTATATATATATTTCTAATACAACAATAAAAGTTGATTGTAAATACTAAAAATGATTTAGACTTTTCATTTAGGTACGTGTCTATTTCATTACATTTTTCATTTATTGTTAAAGAGTGTAGGAGCCAAGGTATGTGTGCATAGCATTTAGTATAAGGTTCATTTTTGTATGAAATATTACTTGAGTGTTACTTTTTTCTATATACTTGTACACTGCACTAAATTGATTTAAAGACTTGTCCTATAAGCAAGATAAGGTGGGGAAGTCATTACCCTCCCTTAGCCCACAAATAATCTCCTCACTCACTAGCCCAAGCCTAACTAAAACTAAATAGACGTTGGCCCTAGGGACATCTCAGACTCAAATAGGATATTGACCTAAGGAGGAAGTTGATTTGAATCTGACTCTTCCGAGTCGGTGATTAAGGTTGGGGATTGAGGGGCGAAACCCCAAAGGCTGGTGGTTTACCTTAATTAGGCCCGTCGCTTTTGAACGGATACCTCCCACCAATCTTGCCCCTACCTAGCTGATTAACTTGTGGTTAGATTCAGCAATATGCCCCCTGGATAGTCTAACCAGTTTGGAGTCGTCTAGGTCTAAGGTTTACCCTAACTTAGGTTAGATTTTTTTCTTTTTATTTGTTTGCTTATTTGTTTGTTTTTCTTTGTTTGTGTTTGACATTTCCTCTGTGATATGGCTTATAACAATAATTTTTCAATTTTAATGGTAATCCATATTACACCCCGACCACTTTTTCAGATATTACCAACCTGGCATATCATAACTTTAACCAACCTAGTGTGCCGGATTGGTCATATCCGAATAAATATAACCCATGCCCCCAATCTTATGACCATAATTTCCAAAGTAATTTCAACTCTTCACAGAGTCAATGGGGATTCACCTCCCCCGAGTCCAATTTTCAACCAACTTGTCCTCCTTATCCACCTTGTCCACAATATTTCCAAGATTCATACTCAGTTCCACCAGTTCAAAATAGAAAACCATCAATCTTGAAAATGAGTGCGTGAGTCCAAGCAACAATCACAAATCGGACGGACTCACAATTTCACTACAAATTTCAAAACAAAACTTCATCTTTTCAAGTTCAATCGCAACAAAATGAGAAATCAATCGATATGAAAAGTTGCTTGAAGCCATGACTCAGGCTCAAATAGCTCGTAATCATGACATAGATATAATGGTCCAAACTCTCCATTCTCACCGTTTGACCATTTCTGATGTCGCTAACCATTCTGTTAGAGTCAAAGAATCATGTTGTTTTGGAAAACAAGATTCTATTTCAGCACCACCAATTTGAACTGGCCCAAACCCCAAATTTTGAAAACGAAATAGATATTTTGGCAAGTTATCCCTTTCTTGAAATTAAACTTAAGAATGAATATGATCCTGAGCCTAAACTTGGTAATTCAATTCTACTTCCTGATTCAATAATGACTCCGGCGTCTTCACCTGATTTCAATCTTTTTTCTGAGTCAACATTGGATCATGTGCCAATTCATGATGAAATTGAATTTCCAATCTTTTATGATCATCATATTGAACTTGACCAATTTCATACTTTTGAAAGTCCCATTGACAAATTAGCAAGTTCTCATTTTTATAAAATTGAACTCAATGAGAAATGTGACCTAGATTCTCAAATTTGTGATCCAGTTCAAATTTCTGAATCAATATTGACTCCTTTTTTATTACCCAACTTGAGTAATATTTTAGAGTCAGTTTTTATTCCCAAACCTGTCATTCTTGAACTTGAATTACCAATGTTAAGTCACATTCCGTTGTTGGGAAATAATGTGGACTTGAGTTTCAACTTCTTGATTTGGACCCACTTCCTAAACCAATCTCGACTCCTGAACAATTACTTGACTTAAGTCACTTTTCTGAGTCGGTATTAATTCCCGTGCTTCCTAAGTCCCAGTCAATCATTCCATTTTTTCACACTCCATTTTGGGACAATGCTGTTGATAATGACTCCGAAATTATTTGTGAAATTTGGAAATTAGATGCTGTAAAATTCTTAATAAAGATCATTCATATATACATCATTTTAGTGGGTTATATTAGAGAGGTTTCTGATGGGTTCCTCCGAACTGCACACAAATTCGATTGGGCTTCATTTCGTGGACCACGCAAATTTTGTTACCCAACTTGAGTAATATTTTTCTTCATTACTCTTGTTTTCGTTTACTTCCCTCTTCTGTGTTTGTGGATCCAAATGAAACCAATAGCCTCGAAGTTGCCTTGCCCTTGCAAGTGTCGTTGATGGCTTATGGTAATGGATATCCATTTCTATGATAGTGTAGCTTGCCCCTTCAATTCATAGTGTAACACGGGAATGGCTGATTGGAGTTCATTAATGCATCATTTTTCACTACCATATTATGCTTTATATAAAGAAAAATTAGATTTTTATTGTTTTTTCCTCTCTTTTTTCAGGTCCAACATTAATGGAGATGAAGGCCCATTAACAATGATTTTTTAAGGGAATTAAAGGATTAATTTAGAAGCCCAAAGAAGAAGCCCATATCTGGATCCATCCACGAATATTCCCCACATTCTAGAAGGTCCAGCAACGCACATGAAGGATAACAGAATGTCAAAAGAATTCGCTGGCGCAACGACCAAGATTCTGCCGCGGAAACGCGGCTTTGGCCGCGGTTCCGCGACAATTCTCTGGCCGTTGATGCAGCGTTTAATCCCACGGCTATGATTGAAAGGCCTCATCCCTTAGAGCCTATAAATAGACCCCTAGGGCCTCTGTAATGAAGGAGGAGAGAAGAGCATTGTATTTTTGAGGAAATTGTTGGGATTTTCTCTAGGTTTTCTCCTTCTAGAATCCAGAAAAGGGAGAGAGAGAGTGAGAAATCTTGTAATTAGAGTAGGTGACAACTCAATGCAAGAATTGATCCTTCTTTCTTTCCATCTTTTCTTATTCTAGTGCATTGTCTTCTTCAAGCTTTTACTACTTTTGCATTTACCTTCTACAATGGATTGTTGTTTGATCTTTACTTTCATGTCTAGCTAACTTTCTAACATGACTAACTAACCTCTAACTTTGCTAACTACTAATTCTTGGGTGATTGCTAACTCATGTGAATCATTGGATGCTTTATTGTAGTCTTGCAAATTTCAAGTCTCTCTTATCCCCAATGAAGATGAGTTACTTTTAATTCTTAGCAAATGCTTGTTCCCCTTCCATATGATTCATGTGAGCCTCATTTAGAGCCTTGTCTTTAGAACAAGTGCCTTGATGGAACATGAAGATGGAGCACTTAACTATGCTATTGATTAGTAGTACAATTTTCTTACTTCATGCTAGCTTAAGTATAGCTTTAATGGACTAATTAATCTTGTATTTTCTTTCTTAGCATATCCTTGAGTGACTATCCTTGATTCCATCACTGAAAATCTATCTCGGGAGCCAATGAATCAATGAGGTAACAAGTCAAGCCGAGAAGATAACTCATCCTCTACATGGGACAATACATTGACCAAACAAGCAAGACAAATCTTTGCCGATGAATCAATATGAGGCATGCATCACCCTATCAGATTAGTAAGTTAGTAAGTTAGAGTGTTAGTTAGTCATGGTTTCTCTTCCTATAGTACTTCAAAGTTTCTTTTCTTAAAAAGTTCTCTTTTCAAAACACATCCATTTTCATTTCACCTTTCTTTCTAGCTTTTATCTTTTTCTTCCACAAAACCCACAAAGAATTTTTCATTCACTTTCTCCATCATTTTATTTTTCTTAAAACAAAGAAGGACTTTCGTTTTTCTTCTTAAAAAAAATCTCAATATAAAAAATCGTGAATGCTTCAATCGCTAACTCTCCCTGTGGAATCGACCCGTAATAGCTTATGCTACGACGGTGATTCGGAAGGAGTATAGTAAACCTACAAATACAGTTGGAGCTTTTGACATCAACACACGAACATCAAAGGTTTACTCTAAACCCTCTCTCTGAATACTAGTAAACTCCCAATTCCAAACAAATTTTTGGCGCCGTTGCCAGGGAGAGTAACAGTTTTTATTTGAGTTTTTAGAACTAAAACGAATTTTTCTTCTCTGTTGCAGGTTACAGGTTAGGAAATAGGAAACAAAGACTTGCAGTAACATATAAGTGGTCTTGGGCCTCTGCTCTAGAAAGCAGAGACCAAGTACCCTCTGAATTGCCGTGTTTTCTTAGCTTTTGCCGCGGAACCGCAGCAAAGAAGAGTTCACTACTAACAGGTTTTGTGCAGGGCTGCTTGCTTTGCAAAAACATAGCTTGCTGCAAATTTTATTTCTTGTATGCTATCACCAGGAGCCTGTTAATAACTCAACAGTAAAACATTTGTTGAAAATTTTAAAAATTGATTAGACGTTTGCATTTTAGGCACGTGTCTTTTCAATTCATTTACTTTACTGTTGAAGAGTGCTGGAGCAAGGTACGTTCGCATTGCATTTAGAATAAGACTCATCTCTTGGTTGATTTACATCGCTTTGAGTGAATCTTGTTTGCATATATTGTACACTTGCACAAATTGATCTTAAGGGCACCACCCAATAATAAGATAAGGTGGGGATTTCATCACCCTTCCTTGGCCCAAAAATCATAATCCAAGCACTCACAATCCCAAGCTCTTTAATAAAAATTGATAGACGTTGGCCCCTAGGGACATCCGGACTCATTAAGAGATCAGCTGAAGTTGGAAATTATTTTTGATTCATACTCCAGTCAAATCAGTGTCTAAGGTTGGGGATTAAGAGGTTAAGCCTCGAAGATACTGTGGTTTGGCGTAATTAAGGCCCGTTGCTTACGCACGGATACCTCCCACCGTATTTTGCCCCTACCTGGCTGATTAGCTGTGGTCTGACTCGAGCAATAACCTTCTTCGGTTCATCGAACAGTTAGGAGTCGTCTAGGTCCAGGTATCCTAGATAGCTTGTGATTGTTTTTTTTTTTCTTTCTTGTTTGTTATTTTTCTTATTTTTCGCTTGCTTGATCGGTGAACGTTGTCTGTGATTGTGCATGCAAGAGTGGTACCGGGATCCAATTTCAGCAAGACTTGTTAGGACTTCTACACTTGCACAAACACCACTTCCTAACACAATCCCAATCATGGCTAACAATACTTCTCTCCAAGACAAGTTCTACCCTATTCGCACGTCACTTCCTTCATGCATTCTTTTACCGGAAGCAAATGGAAACAATTTTGAGCTTAAACCACAATTCATAAATACACTCCCTAGGTTTCATGGCCTAGAATCCGAGGATGCATATTTCTTCATTCGTGAGTTTGAAGAAGTATGTTTGATGATGAGAATTCCCCAACTGGGGGAAGATGCTGTTAGACTAAGGTTCATACCCTTCGCGCTTAAGGATATAGCCAAGAAATGGCTATATAATCTGCCCGTCAGTTCTATCTCTTCATGGGATGATTTTGTCAAAGTCTTTCTTAAGAAGTTCTATCCCATTCATAAAATAGCCCTCATAAGAAAAAACATAATGCAGTTCATGCAGGAATCTAGTGAACCATTTTAGAAGTATTTCGAACGATTTAAAGATTTACTAGCCCAATGTCCTCATCACGGCATAGAGAAATGGCGACAGTGCCAAATTCCCTATGACGGACTAGATTACCAAACTAAAACACTCCTCGAGACCATGTGCCAAGGGGAATTTTTGAAAAAGGATGAGAACCAGGGTTGGGATCTCTTTGAAGCGTTAGCAGAAAAAACCATTCAGTGGGAATTTTGCCCAGAGAAAACCAATCCCACCACTTCCAGAACTGGTATGCATTCGATTGAATCCTCTATAGCTGCTGAGGCAAAGATAACACAATTGATGAAAAGACTAGAACTGCTCGAAGCTAGGGAACCAATTGCTGTGAATCAGGTCAACCCACCACCTGTGATCAACCCGGGTTGTACCTACTGCCATGCTCTTAACCACCTGTTTGAGGAGTGTCCTGTCTACCAAGCTCAAATGTACCCTGAAAATATGAATGCATCATACACCAGACCCAACTACAATCCATACTCCAAAACATACAACCCGGGATGGAGGAACCATCCAAATTTCTCATGGAGTCAGTCTGGTCATGAGCAACCAAGGCAACCATTCTCACATCAATATCCTACTCAGTCTCATCAACTCAGTTTCCATCAGAGTCACCCAAATTTCCAATCAAGCTTCCAGCCCACATATCAGCAACAACAAACACAAAATCATCCAGATAAAAGATTATCAGATTTGGAAAGAATGATTGAAAACTTATCCAAAAACCAGGCCTTAATGATGAACACTCACCATAGGATATGAACAGGTTAGAGGTTCAGATAGGTCAATTGGCTAACTCTTTGAATGAAAGACAAAAAGAACACTACCAAGTCAGCCATTGCCCAATCCTAAAAACCCCTTCCCTATTCATGAAGCTGAAGACATAGGTCCAAGTCACTGCAATACTGTTCATATTTTGAGATCTGGAAAGCGGATAGACAATCAGGTTTCCAATCAACCCAATAAATCAGTAGTAGTATCAACACGTCATGTTCTGGTACCACCAACTCAAAATGATCCATCTTCAAGTTCACAACCATCAACCTCCAAATCCAATGACAAAGACAAGACAAATGAGCAACCATACAAGCCTATTGTACCATTTCCTAATAGGCTAGCAAGCCAAAAGATTAATGCTCATATGGAGAAGATTAGGAAAATGTTTAATCAGGTCCAAATCAATGTACCCCTTCTTGATGCCATACAACAAGTCCCATCATATGCCAAGTTCTTAAAAGATATGTGCACCAAGAAAAGGAAAGCAAATGTCCCAAAGAAGGTCTTCCTAGCTTCAAACATAAGTGAGTTGCTAACTGGGCCAATTCCTGTGAAATATAAGGACCCAGGGAGTCCAACCATTTCCTGTATTATAGGACAGACCACGATCAACAGGGCGTTACTTGATCTAGGAGCCGCATCAATCTTCTTCCTTTCTCTGTGTATCAGCAACTTGGGTTGGGCGACCTCCGTCCAACCAGAGTTACTATACAACTGGCTGATCGATCTGTAAAGATTCCGAAGGGGGAGATTACAGATGTTCTAATACGGGTCGGGGAATTCATTTACCCCGTGTAGACTTCATTTTCTAGAAACGCAACCCGTACACAATCCCAGAGCTCAAACACCTGTCATTCCTAGCCACTGCAAACGCAATCATCAACTGTAGGAATGGCTCAATGCGTCTAACTTTTGGAGATATGACAAAAGAGGTGAATGTTTTCCACCTGGGAAAACAACCTCGAGATTTGGATAATGAGTCATTTGAAGTGAACTTAATCGAGGGATTAACAAGTGAACATGACATGGAGATTGAATATGAGTCCGATAAAGAATTTGACTTGGAGTTTGATGACTTCAACCTTGATCAGATCATCGAGTCCACAGTGGAATGGGCCACAAATGCCACCCCTATCCTTCCCTTGCACAAAGAACAATCATTGATAGATCCTGTCCCTTCTTTCGAGCTTAAGGTTCTTCCCAACCATCTCAAGTACCAGTACTTGGATGAGAAAGAAGCTTTTCCCGTGATACTTGCGTCCCATCTTACTAAACAACAAGAAGAGGATCTCCTTACGGTGTTAAGAGAGAATCGAGAAGCCATTGGTTGGACCATGGCTGATATAAAGGGGATTAGTCCTTCCATAGTGCAACACCGGATTCACTTGACGGAGGATGCAAAACCAAAACGTGACCCACAACGTAGACTGAACCCAATCATGCAGGAGGCTGTTAGAGCTGAAATTTTGAAGCTATTAGACAATGGGATTATCTATCCCATATCCGATAGCCAATGGGTAAGTCCAGTCCACGCTGTGCCAAAGAAAGCAGGGTTTACCGTGGTAGAGAACGATAAGAAAGAGAACGATAAGAAAGAATTGGTACAAACTCGACTTCCTACGAAGATTCGAGTCTGTATTGATTACCGAAAATTGAACACTGCCACGTGTAAAGATCACTTTCCCCTTCCGTTCATAGACCAAATGCTCGAGAGACTAGCTGGACATGAGTACTACTGTTTCCTGGATGGATATTCAGGATATAATCAAATCCCTATCGCTCCCGAGGATCAAGACAAAACCACCTTCACCTGTCCCTTTGGAACATTTGCATACCGAAGAATGCCCTTCGGCCTATGCAATGCTTCCGCAACGTTTCAACGTTGTATGCTTAGTCTTTTTTCTGACATGGTGGAGAGATTTTTGGAGATTTTCATGGATGATTTCTCGATTTATGGCGATTCCTTTGAACAATGCTTGCACCATCTTAAGCTGGTTTTACAACGATGCATGGAGAAAAACTTGACACTCAACTGGGAGAAGTGTCACTTTATGGTCAAGCAAGGAATAGTCTTAGGGCACGAAGTTTCAAACAAAGGAATTGAGGTTGATAGATCTAAAGTGGAAGTAATAACAAAGCTCCCAGAGCCAAAATGCTTAAAAGACATTAGATCATTTATAGGGTACGCTGGTTTCTATAGACGATTCATTCAGGGGTTTAGCAAAATTGCTAGACCTTTGACAAATCTCTTAGGAAAAGATGTGCCCTTCAAATTTGATGAAGAATGTTTACAAGCTTAGGAGGAGCTTAAGCACAGACTTGTCTCGGCACCGATAATTTCTGCACCAGATTGGACTAGGCCTTTTGAAATCATGTGTGATGCCTCCGATTATGCTATAGGCGCTGTTCTAGGACAGCGTGTTGATAACAGGCAACACGTGATTTACTATGCTAGTAGGATGCTCAATGAAGCCCAACTAAATTACACAACTACTGAAAAGGAATTTTTAGCTGTTGTGTTTGCGTTGGAGAAATTCCGTCAAGACCTACTAGGATCAAGGACAATGATTTTTACTGATCACTCTGCCCTTAGATACTTGATGCAAAAGAAGGATGCAAAGGCTAGACTGATTCGATGGATACTTCTTTTGCAAGAGTTTGATTTGAAATTAAGGACAAAAAGGGTGTTGAGAATGTGGTAGCAGATCACCTTTCGCGAATTCCCATGCACCAAAGGAGACAATCCCAATCAATGACAACTTTCCTGACGAACACATTTTCACAATGTGTAAAGAGCCCTGGTATGCTGACATAGCAAACTACCTTGCAACCGGGCGAACTCCTTCCGATTGTTCAGGTCAGGACAAATACCGCTTTAGGAGTCAAATACGGTTTTTCTTTTGGGATGAACCATATTTATTCAAATATTGTCCTGACCAGATAATTAGAAGGTGTCTTCCTGAGGATGAACATCATAATGTTTTGACGTTCTGTCACAAGTTAGCTTGCGGTGGACATTTTGGTCCACGAAAGACTGCTGAAAAAGTCCTTCAGAGTAGATTCTACTGGCCCACTCTCTTTAAAGACGCGTATACTGTCAAATGACGGGTCGAATCACACGTAGAGACATGATGCCCCTTACACCATCTTGGAGGTAGAAATTTTTGATTTGTGGGGTATTGACTTCATAGGACCCTTCCCTCTGTCTTATGGCAACCAATATATTTTGGTGGCTGTAGACTACGTTTCTAAGTGGGCTGAAGCTATTCCAACTAGGACAAATGACAACCAAGTTGTCATCAAGTTTTTACGGAAAAACATCATTTCACGCTTCGGAGCCCCCCGTGCGATAATTAGTGATAACGGGAGTCATTTCTGCAACCGGGCTTTTGAAGCCCTAATGCGAAAATACTCTATCTCTCATAAATTATCCATGGCCTATCATCCTCAGACGAACGGGCAAGTGGAAGTCACCAACAGACAAATCAAACTAATATTGGAGAAAACTGTTGGACATAATTGTAAGGACTGGTCCATCAAACTCATTGATGCCCTATGGGCTTATAGGACTGCCTACAAGACTGTCCTCGGTATGTCTCCATATCGAGTTGTATTTGGAAAACCATGCCACTTGCCTGTGGAGTTAGAGCACCGAGCTATGTGGGCATTGAAACAGCTGAATTTGGACTTGGACAAAGCTGGTGTTTTAAGAAAATTGCAAATATCCGAATTGGAAGAACTGAGAAACGATGCATATGATAACGCTCAGATTGCAAAACACAGAACTAAGCTCTTCCACGATAAATCAATTCATAGGAAAATTTTTGTCTTAGGACAAAAAGTTCTGTTGTATAACTCGAGGCTCCACCTTTTTCCTGGTAAACTAAAAACCAGGTAGTCAGGTCCATACATCGTCCAAAGTGTCTTCCCTCATGGTGCCATTGAAGTTTTTGATCCTAAAAATGGCAACACTTTTACAGTCAACGGTCAACACCTAAAGCCATTTTTTACCACAGAGTTTGAGTCACACGATGTTCTCAAACTGGGTCTTTGTGACCCAGTCTACATGTGACCACATCATTTGTCAATTTTCCCAGTATCTCCTGTGTATCATTTTGGGACCTCTCCTGTAAATAATAATAAAAAAAAGAAATAATAATAATAATAAAAGAAAATAATAAATAATAAATAATAAATAAAAATAAATGGACTTAGGTGCTAAATAGCACCTAGGACTTTCCTCTCTCCATAAACTCCTTTAAATTGCACTAGGGTTGTAAATTCCTAATTCCAACTAGGGTAATTTGGGATTTTATCTTTCTCAGCTCTCTATAAATACTCTCTACCCCGTCTCTTATTCTTTATCCTAGTTCTCACCCCAGATCTGAAAAGAAAAACACCAGCGCCGCCCCTCAAATTTTTCCCCTCCTCTACCTCCTCAACTGTGCCGCGTTTCCTCGGCCAAAGCCGCGCATCCTCGGCAATCTGTGCATCTCTGGAGCGCCGCCAAATTTCTCCTCTGTCGCGGCCCTCTGAAATCTCCAGATCCAGTACCTGTTCATCTTCTGCCATAGCCGATTGCTCTCTGCAATCGATTTTGAGTTTTCCCCCAACGTAGTCCGGGGGAGGTTTGCGTATATCTTCCCATTGCTTTATATTCTTAATCATGGCTCCGTCAATATTCACTAAAAAAGATTTTTCTCGAATTCTTAGTGATGTTAACGGATATGGGCATATTTTCTTAGATCGTATTCGTGCTTGGGATTGGTATGCTTTGATATATGATAATTCAGATAGGGAAGCTTATTATTGTCCTGAGCTAGTCAAATTGTTCTACACTTCCATAGACCATGCTTCTGTGAATTTTGACACTTACCAAATCATGGTACATATGCCCACGGGAGACATCATTATCACGCTTCCTCTGCTAGAGGAACTCACGCATGTACCATGTAACCCACATCATAGCGACCCCCTTCCTCTAATCGATTACATGTCTATCATGGGGGCTCGCTGTACAGAGCAGGACAGGGGGCTCAAAGCCAGTACAACGTTTAGAAATGTACATTGCGTTAGTCGCTGGATTCAACGCAACATTTTAGGACTGGACCACACAACCTCCTTTAACAGGCCGGTGCTGCAAATCATACATGACCTCATGACTCGGCAGCACACGATCTGCATTAATAAAACAATCTTCCATAGTCTACTCGCAAATTCCTCACGCACACGCAGTGCAAAATACTCACACCCAGTTCTGATAACTCGTCTGTGTAGGACTTTCCTACCAGATGAAGTTTTTTGACTCATACGAGAGGGTATTCATTGCACCAGAGAGGGCCACTAGTGCCTACAACAGTTGTCTTCACGCGGTCTGGACTCTTAGTGTCCAGTCCAAAGATGCACCAGTTGAGTCCTCTTCAGAGGAACTTTTAGAGGAAGAGGATGAGCCTGCCTTTTGGCAACAGGACCCCCCTGCTGATTCACGTGCCTTCATGTCTACCATTTGGCGAGGCATGAAGAAGATATTTCGGGGACAAATTAGATTACGCAAACAAGTTGAGGAGCAGACATCTCGTTTAGACCGAATTGAGGAAGGTCGCGGCGTTCACAGTCAGCCGGACCTAGCACCACCGCTGGTCCAAGCCGACGGAGAGGGTGACACCTTTTCTTTACCTGTTTCATGCATACATTATCTTGCATACATTGGAGACAATGCATGAGATAGGTATGGGGGTAGATACTAACATAGGATTTATCATTTTCTTTTTAGGATTTTTCATTTTCTTTTTAGGATTTTTCATTTTCTTTTTAGGATAAACTTTAAAAAAAAAAAGAAGAAAGGAAAAAAATATTTTGATCCATTTTTAAAGAATTAAACTTGATCTTAGGAGTTACGGATATTCTAAACTAAGATTTCTTAATATAAGTTGAAAAAAGGAGTTTTGTCGGATCTTTAGGTTAAGAAAAAGAATAGAAAAGATAGCTAGATTTTGATTCTTTCCTGAGCATTATATACAATTACATATTGAGGGATTAATCAAAGACTTAGTGATTCTATTTACACATATATATATTAAAAAAAAGAAAATAAATAAATAAATAATATATATTAATAAATAAAATAAAAACTTAATCACTAATTAAGCTGGTTGGTTGTGCCTTAAGAAGCATGGCCAGTCACGCCTAAAGGTGGTTAAATCCTTAGCATTCATGGCCTAGTTTACTCGAGTCCTTGGACCTTAGGGATGTATCTTCATCTGGTGCCCTAAGACCGGGTGGTTTGGGAGTCATCGGTAAAAGGCTCGCTACATGGGTAAATTAGAAAGCCTAATGAAGCTAAGGAGATGTGAATATAAGAATTAATGGGAAAAAAGAAAAAAAGAAAAAAATGAAAATAAATAAATAAATAAAAGAAAAAAATATGTATATATAAGTAAATAAATGAACTCAAGTCTAAGAAAATTCCTCATATACATAGATGTATATATGTTAGGCTTGATACAAAATCCAGTTTTCTCTCTGTTCCTTAAAAACTTAACCTAAGTTGAAAACAAGACTTTAAATGGAAACTTATAAAAAGAAAGACAAGTTTAGGGTAACCCGAAACCGATAGATCAATGAAATTCTTGAAAAACATGGATCATAAAATTTTTTCTTTTTCACTAACATTTTTCTTTCTTGGATTTTGTGGGTGCAATCCGCTGAAAACCCTCAGGAGATAACACTCCTCCTCTAGGGTAACCTAGAGGTTTAACGGCTTGTTGCACGAGCTCAGTGCAATCGTGTCACCTACAAAAATGGTCTAATAATTTAGTTAGGATTTTTTCTCTTTTCTTTTTGCTCAGGGACGAGCAAAAGCTAGGTATGGGGGTGTGATTGGAGTTCATTAATGCATCATTTTTCACTACCATACTATGCTTTATATAAAGAAAAATTAGATTTTTATTGCTTTTTTCTCTCTTTTTTCAGGTCCAACATTAATGGAGATGAAGGCCCATCAACAATGATTTTTTAAGGGAATTAAAGGATTAATTTAGAAGCCCAAAGAAGAAGCCCATATCTGGATCCATCCATGAATATTCCCCACATTCTAGAAGGTCCAGCAAGGCACATGAAGGATAACAGAATGTCAGAAGAATTCGCTGGCGCAACGGCTAAGATTCTGCGGCGAAAACGCGGCTTTGGCCGCGGTTCGCGGCAATTCTCTGGCCGTTGATGCAGCGTTTAATCCCACGGCTATATTTGAAAGGCCTCGTCCCCTGGAGCCTATAAATAGACCCCTAGGGCCTCTGTAATGAAGGAGGAGAGAAGAGCATTGTAATTTGAGGAAATTGTTGGGATTTTCTCTAGGTTTTCTTTAGAGTCTATTGTAATTTTCTTTCTCCTTCTAGAATCCAGAAAAGAGAGAGAGAGAGAGAGAGAGAGAGAGAGAGAGAGAGAGAGTGAGAAATCTTGTAATTAGAGTAGGTGACAACTCAATGCAAGAATTGATCCTTCTTTCTTTCCATCTTTTCTTATTCTAGTGCATTGTCTTCTTCAAGCTTTTACTACTTTTGCATTTACCTTCTACAATGGATTGTTGTTTGATCTTTACTTTCATGTCTAGCTAACTTTCTAACATGACTAACTAACCTCTAACTTTGCTAACTACTAACTCTTGGGTGATTGCTAACTCATGTGAATCATTGGATGCTTTATTGTAGTCTTGCAAATTTCAAGTCTCTCTTATCCCCAATGAAGATGAGTTACTTTTAATTCTTAGCAAATGCTTGTTCCCTTTCCATATGATTCATGTGAGCCTCATTTAGAGCCTTGTCTTTAGAACAAGTGCCTTGATGGAACATGAAGATGGAGCACTTAACTATGCTATTGATTAGTAGTACAATTTTCTTACTTCATGCTAGCTTAAGTATAGCTTTGATGGACTAATGAATCTTGTATTTTCTTTCTTAGCATATCCTTGAGTGACTATCCTTGATTCCATCACTGAAAATCTATCTCGGGAGCCAATGAATCAATGAGGCAACAAGTCAAGCCGAGAAGATAACTCATCCTCTACATGGGACAATACATTTACCAAACAAGCAAGACAAATCTTTGCAGATGAATCAATATGAGGCATGCATCACCCTATCAGATTAGTAAGTTAGTAAGTTAGAGTGTTAGTTAGTCATGGTTTCTCTTCCTATAGTACTTCAAAGTTTCTTTTCTTAAAAAGTTCTCTTTTCAAAACACATCCATTTTCATTTCACCTTTCTTTCCAGCTTTTTCCTTTTTCTTCCACAAAACCCACAAAGAATTTTTCATTCACTTTCTCCATCATTTTATTTTTCTTAAAACAAAGAAGGACTTTCGTTTTTCTTCTTAAAAAAATCTCAATATAAAAAACCGTGAATGCTTCTATCGCTAACTCTCCCTGTGGAATCGACCCATAATAGCTTGTGCTACAACGGTGATTCGGAAGGAGTATAGTAAACCTACAAATACATTTGGAGCTTTTGACATCAACACAGGAACATCAAAGGTTTACTCTAAACCCTCTCTCTGAATACTAGTAAACTCCCAATTCCGAACAATGGCCAAGATCCTATTTGTCATACTTCGCTCGCCTTCAAGCAAAGGTACATCGTCGATACGGGTCAAAGGTAAGCAGGCGCCGAAGAGGTAAGTAACTTTTTTAGGTTTTAGTTTTCTTTTCTTTTAATTTTAGTGTAAATTACTAACACCACAATCTTTCAAATCTCTTTCACTCTTTTTCAACTTCTTTGTACATATCCACTTCCATTTTCTCCACCTTCTCTATCTACTACTTTCTTCCTAACTTAACTTTAATTCTTCTTTTCATTTTCTTTTAAAGAACTAAAAGAAGAACATTAACCACTCTTTGTAGCATAAAAGAGAACTTGCTAAACAAGCTTCCATCGCTAGTCCCTCCTTGTGGATCACGACCCACATAGCCACTTGCTATTGCGGCAGAATTAAGTACTTGCACATACTATTCTTAAGTTCTGAAATTCTGTATTCCTGTGTGCAGGTTATAACTCAATCAACTCTCTCTTCCTAAATCAAGTATTCGCTAAGATCAAATCATATTACAAAGTAAAATCTAGAATCGAGTTACGTGGTTCATTTCTTTTCCCAAAACCAAATCCTCTATGTACACTATCAAACCATAACGACTAGTCCTACATGCCCATTGAGGTTACCGCCTATGAAAAGCTTTTCTCTAATGGGTATGCCTTACACAGTCTCATCTAAGTCCTCCCAAAATTGACGCTTAATTGACTCATCAAGTCCTACTTGTGGTGCATAGATACTAATAACATTAAAAATCTACCTACCCATAATAAATTTAACTAGTAAAATCCTATCACCCTTTCTCCTAACCTCCACTAATCCTCAAGCAATTATTTATCTATGATCACACCCACCCCATTATTTCTATCTCTATCAGTATATCAAAGTTTATAACCCCAAGGCTCTATAATTCTAGCTTTTTCTCCTACCCACTTAGTTTCCTGCACACACAAAATACAAATATTCTGTCTAACCATAACATCAACTAACTCTGCTAATCTACCTGTAAGAGAACCTATGTTCCATGATGCTAACCTAATCATGTATTCATGAGCTAACTTTTTAACCCTCACTCACTCATAAAAGTGTGGAAACTCTTGCTCATTTGACACCACATCCAGGCTCCAATGTGGCGCGTCGTTCCTGGATGACGACCTAGCAACCCTTGCCCACTTTTCACTACACCCGAGCTCCAATGTAGCGCGTCGCTCAGTAGGGAACGCCCCAACAAAATTTAGTTCTTGGTTCATTTTCATAGTATGTGACAATGTTTTACGTTGGCTGTCACAGGCCTACCACAACCCTCCTCCTTTATCCTGGCTTGGGACAGGTAGTGGACGACGCACTAGCAGAGTTACATTGATACATACACATGTACGCATATATATTTATAAAAACATTCATTTATATATAGCATATATAAGTACAAACACATACATATTCACGCATAAAGATACATATTGACATATATGAGACATATACATAACATACAGACATATTCACATATAATGAATACATACACATTGATTGCACACATTTATTGCATTATTCTTTATTACATATCCACATTTATCATGTAATAAATCTACTAAATTCTTTGTCTTAAATGTCTATTTTGCAGAAGATAATCATGGGGAGAAAGAGAATAAAATCAAATAAATATCAGTTAAATTCAGATTTAACTAGATCTATTTGGTTAGAGGAGGATGATCCCAAATCTAGTTGGTTAAATTCAGATTTTGGTGAATCAAGTGGTTAAAGGTAAAGATCAACTAAGGATAACGTCAAATACAGAGTTCAAATCCAAAGGGATAAATGGATAGAGAGAAGATCAACGGATGAGATGAAGTAATTTTTACTCAGATTCTTGCTGGATATATTTTAGTATTTGAATCATAACTTTCGCTATCCAAACTCAAATTTGATTATTCAAGATGATCCAAAAAGAGACCTTAAAGGACTAGAACTCTTAAGTTGATCATTATTTCTAATTCTGTCATTTGTAAGTCATATTTAGCAATCAATACGCCAATAAGCTGCAGATCAGAACTGAATATCCACATCAAATCAAGTTTGAAGATAAGGAGAGGATTCAAATTCAAAAATAGCCAGCTTTCCTCATCCTCATACTCCTCTACCCTCTGCATTTCTCCTATAAATACCTGCAATCTCAAAGGTAAAAAGGACGACCAAGTAGAGAGTAGAATTTAGGTTATGCTATAGTTTGTAACTTAGGTTTTAGTTTTCTTATGTAATTTTTATTTCCTTTATGTAACTGAGAGGAGAGGAGACTTTCATGGAGGAATGAGAACAAGCTTGTATTGAGGGTGACACCAGTGTATGTGATCTTTTCTTTCATTATTATTTGAATCAAATCGAAGTTTTCTTTTCTTTTCTATTCTTGTTTTCGTTTGCTTCCCTCTTCCGTGTTTGTGGATCCAAATGAATCTGATAGCCTCGAAGTTACCTTGCCATTTCAAGTGTCGTTGATGGCTTATGGTGATGGATATCCATTTCTATGGTAGTGTAGTTTGTCCCTTCATTTCATAGTGTAAATCGTGAATGGGGAAGATCCTATTTGTCATACTTTGCTCGCCTTCAAATAAAGGTACATCGTCGATACGGGTCAAATGTAAGCAGGCACAGAAGAGGTAAGTAAGTTTTTTAGGTTTTAATTTTCTTTCTTTTAATTCTTTAGTTTAGATCGCCAACACCATCAACATCAACTCTTTTATCACTATTTCCAATTTCTTTGTATATATCCATTTTCTATTTTCTCCACCTTCTCAATCTACCACTTTCTTCCTAACTTGATTGTAATTTATTTTTCTTTTCTTTTTAAGAACTAAAAGAAGATCTTTAACCATTCTTTGTAACCTAAAAGAGAACTTACTAAAAAGCTTCCATCGCTAGTCCCTTCTTGCAGATCACAACCCACTTAACCACTTGCTATAGTGGTAGCATTGAGTACTTACACATTCTATTCTAACGTTCAAAAATTCTGTACTCTTGTGTGTAGGTTCCAACTCAATCACACATTTAAACACTTAACTATATACAAAAATATAAACATACATTCATACAAACACACACACACATGTCTTTGTACAAACATATATACAAAGACATACACATGCATACAAGGACATATACATACATACAAACATGAATATATATATATATATATATATTATATATATATAATATATATATATATATATATTATATATATATATATAGACTTGTGTAGTCCCGAAAGGATTCGAACCCGAATCCTTCCCATTCAAATGCAGCCATACATTATTCGAATACAAGATTCATTCTATTTAAATTGGTATATATTGTTTCAACTATCTATAAATTAAAATCAAGTATTTTAAATACTTTTTGCCCATACATCAAGTAGGAGAAAAATGGACAAAATAATGAGTTGGCTAGTTTAACGGTGCAGAACATTTGAAATCTAACAAAAATTGGTTTGCACGGGTTTTTAAATGTTTAGATTATGTTCAAATAGTTGGATCGAGAATTTGTATGTCTAAAGACATAGATCTAACCAACTCACTACTTTCGACCGTCCATTTTGCGCCTCTTGATAAATGAGCAAAAAGTATTCAAAACACTTAATTTTTTTATTTTTAGTTACTTTAAATAATAAAGATCAACTTCAACGGAGTGGATCTTGTATTTGAATGTCGGGTGCTGGCATTTGAGAGGGAAGGATTCGGGCTCGAATCCTTTCGGAACTACACAAGTATATATATATCTGTGTGTGTATAGATCAACTTCAACGGAGTGGATCTTATATTTGAATGTCGGGTGTTGGCATTTGAGTGGGAAGGATTCGGGCTCGAATCCTTTCGGAACTACACGTGCGTGTGTGTGTGTGTGTGTGTGTGTGTGTGTGTGTGTGCAGCCATCATATCCATATATTGTAACATGCATGCATGCATGTTAGTCCACATCAGCCCACTAAATTTTAAAAAAAGAATGAAAGAATGAGCCTAAAATATAGCAATTTGGGAAAAATTACTTAAAAGTATTTCAGTACACATACCTTCACTAGCTGGCTAATGAAGGGATATTGCTTTGTTTTAGAAACTTCAGTTATAAATGTAAAGACAATTTAAAATAATTATGATATTCATATGCAGAATTTTTAATATAAAATATATCTAGAATAAATATCTAACCTACTTTTTGTAAATGTTTCAGTAATGTCTCACGATAAACCAACCGGACCTCAAAAACTAAAAACAATACAAATAATAACATCTTGTAATGATAAAAACTACAAATAAAGAAACAAACATGTTAAGACAACAATGCTAACCTTCTAGTCATAACACCAACGCCAATGAACTGTGGCCAGTTTGGAATTTCTCCAAGCAACCTGCCGTAGAAAATTAAATTTAAAAGTAATAAAACATGAGAAAAGTAGTGTAAAAAGAACTTGGTCATTGTCTATCCATGTTTGTATGGTATATTAAGCCCGGAGAGGTACTCATTGATAAAAGAAACAAACAAAATGGACGATCCCTCCTTGTTGCTCAACCATTGGATCAAAATTCGACTTTTGTCACAGTCCTCATCAATGGTGTTGAGCTCCAAAGAACCCACGCGTACCAACTCTTTGACCGTGAGAAACAATAGGTTATCTATGTATTTGGACTCGATCCATGTGGAAAGTCTTGATGGTCATGAAGTTAAATGTCGATCTCATGTGATCTAGAAGGTGGACGTCTATGCCTCTGTTGGTTGTCCAACAGCATCATCTCAACTTCGGGAAACTTGTGGAGAATCTTGAGGTATTATTGGAGAAAGCGATAGAAGCAGCATAAGTGGATAGAAAGGGTGTGGGTAGCTCTTAGGGCCCACAACTATATATAGTCGTAATTAAGGAGGTCATGATGCAAGACTTGAAGTATCTTAGAGGATGGCTTAAAGAGGTCGAAGATGATCTTGAGAGTGGGCATTATGATGTGAATGAAAATGTATTTAGTGAAATTGAGGTTCAAGGTTTGAACAATAAGGTATTGGGGAGAAAAGCTTATGAGCTTGATGGAATTTGCGGGAAAACAGAACAATTGCTAATACTGGTCCCCAACAATTGCCAAATATGTCCCTTGGCAAAACATAAGAGGGGGGAAAGGGGGAGAGTATGTGAGAAGAGAGAAAAGAGAGACAAATGTGAATACAATAACTGTTAGTTTTATATATATATATATATAAATATATATATATATATATATATATATATATATATATATATATATATATATATATATGGGAGGTTTTCGTGTGAGAAACTTTCTCACACGAAGACCGTGAGAAAACCATATAGGGGCGATCATGTGGATGATCCGAACCGTTCATCTTGATCTATATACTTTATTTAGGCTCCCAATAAAAAATCACGTGAGTTCAAGTCTTTTTACCCATGCAACAAGTAGTTACAAAACATACGTTATATTCGCCGTAGAATAAAGATGTCACTTGATGCATGGGTAAAAAGACTTGGAATCACGTGATTTTTTATTGATAGTCTAATTAGAGAATGTAGATCAAGATGAACGGTTCGGATCATCCATAAAATCTCTCTTATATGGTTTTCTCACGGAGCTTATTTTGAGAAAGTTTCTCATTTGAAAATTTTCCTATATATATATATATTATATATATATGAGAAATTTGTAAGGATCAATGTATATGTGTGTAGGTATACATGTATAGATATCTGCATATAGAAACATACAAATGTATGCGTGCATTTTTATTTCGAAGGGTGTATTCTCTGAGTATGTTTGTATTTATATATGTATATATGTATTTATTTGCGTAGGTATAATTTTGCAAGTAGTATGTATGTATGGCGCACCCTACATAAGTTGTGCACGTTCAAGCCTATATAGGATACTCACACATACATACTACATACATAGGTAAGTAAATACATATGTGCAAATATAAATATATAGTTACATATATGCTAATGTGTGTATTAATGAATGAATATGTATGTATCTATATATGCTAGTGTGTGTGTGTGTGTGTGTGTGTGTGTGTTTGTGTGTGTGTGTGTGTGTGTGTTTGTGTATGTGCGTGTATCTATAGAAATATGCATATAGAAACATTTATATGTATGCGTTTGTTTTTATTTGCAAGGGTGTTATGTGAGTATGTTTGTATTGGTATATGTACGTATGTATTTATTTATATATGTATATTATGCAAGTAGTATGTATGTGTGCACCTTATATAAACTTTGCATGTTAAAGCTTATATAGCGTAGACACACATACATAATACATGCATAATTATATATGCTTAAGTAAATATATGTACATATATAAATACATACATAATACAATCGCGCTGTTAAAAATGACACATACTCCGTATATTTCTATATACATATATCTATATATGTGCGCACACACATATATATTAACATATATAGATACATACATATACATTGATACATACACATGTATGCATATTATATATATAGTTAGAATTGTATCATTTCGGAAGGATTCAAGGCTGAATCCTTCTGAGTTAAATACAACTTTACGATACTCCGTTGAAGTTGATCTACATTATTTCAAGTAATTAAAAATCAAAAATCAAGTTTCACCCACTCAAATAATGTAGATCAACTTCACTATTATTTCGGCCGTCCATTCTTGTATTTGAATATCGTAAGGTTGTATTTAAGTGGGAAGGATTTGACCTTGAATCCTTCCGGAATGACACAAGTCTAACTCTCTCTCTCTACACACACACACACACACACACACATATATATAATATATAGATACAAACATATACATATTCACACATATATAAAGAGTTAAACATTTAAAAAAAACCCTACACACCAAATTTTGTTAGGTTTCAAATATTCTACAGCGTCAAACTAACCAATCACTATTTCGGTCGTCGATTTTGTTCCTACTTGATTGATGGGAAAAAGTATTCAAAAACTTGATTTTTTATTTTTATTTACTTGAAATAATGTAGATTAACTTCAACAGAGTGGATCTTGTATTTGAATGTTATAAGGTTGTATTTAAGTGGGAATGATTCAGCCTCATGTCCTTCCTAAATGACACAAGTCTAACTCTCTCTACACACACATATGTAACATATATAAATACAAACATATACATATTCACACATATAGATAAATATTGACATATATGAGACACAGATATGTATACATATGCACATATATATACACACATACATAAACACATTCACATATATAGATACACATACATTTATAAACACATAAACATATATAGAAATACGTATATACATTCATGCAAAGGCACAACACATATACGAACAAGCATATATATATATATATATATATATATATATATATATATATATATATATATATATATATATATAATATATATATATATATATATATATATGTTGGCCCAAGGTTACAATCACCCGTTTTTAGTGTGTTTTGATGATTACAAAACATATTAGTTATTTGTACTAATATCAATTGTTGTTTAAGTGTGTTTCAGGTTTCTATCTCAAATAGATGTCTTCTTCCCTAAAGGAAGGTGCTTTGGACTCAAGACAACTCAATTTGGGCTCAAGATGTAAAATTGAAGATCATGTGGAGATAGCCCCTCTTGAAGCCATGAAGTCCCTAGAACATTGTAAGAATAGAATGTTAAAGTTTGAGTGTAGGATATTTGGCTCTAGGATACACACACACATTATTCTTTACAAATTCTATGTTTTAAAAACGTTTGTTTCTAAGTTTTATGCCTTAGTTTATATATACATGTATCCAACTTGTTACATTTTGAATATCTTGTTTAAAACATGTGTATAGACTATTTCTTGCATAATACTTAGCTGTAAGTATTTCAAAATATTTTTACAAAAATTTCCAACTTCAAAAACTGCCAGTTTTTCTGTTTCAGGCAAGTCCGGCCGACCGCCCGGTCGACCGGCGCCTGTGTCAGGACATGCACAGTCTGTGCATGTCTGTCGGTCGACCGGCCGGTCGACCCGACTGTTAACAGTTTGCTCTCTGGTTTTCTGGGTCGACCGCCCGGTCGACCGAGAGAAGGAAACTGTGTTTTGTCAAAGAAGACGGTCGACCGGATGGTCGACCGGAGCCCAACGGCTCTTTGCCAACAAGGCGACGGTCGACCGACCCGGTCGACCGCCAAGCCTGCAAAAGCCCAACGGCTCTTTCCTCTTTGGTGCAATTCTGAAAACTGTTTTTATTTTCTGTTTTAACAGACTTTTTAAGAGTTGTTGGAGACCTTTTTCAGGTCAAATTAGGTGTAAATAAAATGGTTTTAACCTATTCTCTCCCTATAAATAGAGGGAAATAGGTCCTCATTATTTACCAAGAAAAATCCTCTAGTTTTCATTGTTTTCAAAGAGAAAAGAAAAATTGTTTTAAAGCTTTCATTCCAAATTCTTTTGAGCTTGTTTTTCAGTTGTGTTTGATTTGCTAATATCACTCTACAACTGAAGTTTTCTCACTACACTTCATAGAGCCAAAAATCCCTTACTCATTCTATAGTGAAGTTGTAAAAGAGTGAGAGATTGTAAAAGAGTTTGAGAAAGAGTTTAGTGATCTTGTTGTGATCACTCTTGTTCTTGTGATCCTTTTTCTTGTGGAGCAACCTCTTCGGTAGAGGTCCTTGTAAGTTGTGAAGCTAGGTGCTTGGGTCTTCGGTAGACCAAATTGTAAGGCGTCCTCGATGGATAGTGGAAACCCTTCACGGAGGTGAAGGCGGGGAGTAGAGCGGTGGCTCGAACCTCGAAATAAATATCTTGTGTTTGCGATTGCCTTGTGTCAATTCTTGCTTTAAATTTCTCTTGCTCTATATTGCTTTAAATTACTTGCTTGTGATCTTGTTTCTTTCTTTGTGCTATTACTTCAAGCTTGTGATACTTGTGATATATTGTGTGCATCTCACTATTCATCCATCATACTTTGCCTTGTTCGATCATATCTCATACAACAAGGTTGCATTGCGCACCTCTAACCCATTCAAGGGGAATTGGGAGGAAGGAGTTCAGAACCTCTCACGGGGTATTCGGCTCTTAGTCTTGTTTTGAGAGATCGTTGCATCATTCATCATACTTAGTTTTAAAAAGAATCATTAGATTAGCAATTACACCTATTCACCCCCCTAGGTGTTTTTCAATTGGTATCAGAGCTTGGACTCTAGGATTTGGCTTAACAACCTTAGAGAGATCCTAATTTTGCTAATCACTTCATTCATATTCACTTAGTAAAAATGGCCAATGGAATTAAAACCCCTCCTAAGTTTGATGGACTTAACTTTCCCATATGAAAGGTTAAGATGACCGTTTTCTTGCAATCTTTAGGTAGCCGAGTTGCAAAGGCCGTGACCAAACCCTTTAGTGCACCCCCCGGTGATGAATCTACTTGGTCCGAAATTGAGACCAAAGAATTTGATGCCAATGCTAGGGCTCACTATGCACTACTTCAAGCCCTTAATGATGATGATATAGCTAGAGTTATTCATTGCAAGTCCGCATATGAAATTTAGACACATTTGCTAGTTACACATGAAGGGACTTCACAAGTGAAGAGGGCTAAGATAGACCTTCTTCGGTCCCAATATGAGAACTTTAGCATGCAAGAACATGAAACCATAGATGATATGGTTACAAAATTTACAAAGATCACTAATGGACTTTCTTCTCTAGGTGATGGTATTGACAACGATCAAAAGGTGAGAAAGATCATCCGGGCTCTTCCTCCTTCATAGGAAGTAAAGGCAACTACCTTGAAGGAACTCAATGACAAAGAGGAGATGGAGCTAATAGGTCTCATTGGGAACCTCAAAACCCATGAGATGGAGAGGAAAGCAAGGGAGGACATGGCTCCTTCCAAGAAGAAGACTATAGCCTTCAAAAGCCAATCCACACACTCCGACGAAGATGATGAAGAAGAAGATGACGTAGAGCTCTCACTTCTTGTGAAGAACGTCCGGAGGATGTACAACAAGGCTAAATTTCAAGGAAGAAGGAGATGGCAAGGAGGCAAAGAAGAAAGAAAGATAATTTGCTTCAATTGCCAAAGGCCGGGACACATTGTTGCGGAGTGTCCGGATAAAGTGAAGCCCTCCACCTCAAAGAAGCCTTACAAGAAGAAAGCTATGAAGGCAACATGGGATTCCGAAAGCGAATCCGAAGAGGAAATCGACACCGCCAACATGTGCTTCATGGCTAATGAAAGCACAAGCAAGGTAACCCCTTCCGCTTCTTTTGATGAAGAACTATCCATGGATGAACTAGGAGAAGCTTTTGTAGAATTATCACATAATTATGATTCCCTAAAGAAAAAGTATTTAAAAATGAAAAAGGAAAATGAATCTCTTAATCTTCAAGTCTTTACTATTTCTAAAGAAAAAGATGAATTACTTTCGACTCTTGTTTCCACTCAAAAAATTTTGACAAGTATAAGATTTCTTGTAAAGGCAAGTCCCCACTAGTTGATTCTAATGAGATTACCATGCTTAAAGAAAGAATTGACTCATTAGGAATTGTTTTGAAAAATTGTGAGTTTGATAAGAAGAAGCTAGAGGCCATGTTTCCTAAGAAACAAGCCCCTAAGAAAAATGTTCACCATGCTCATGCTCATGTTCATACCACACAACCTTTACATCGTGGCAAACCCCCAAAGCATGCTCACACTTCACACACACATCATGCATTCATGTATGGAAGAGTGTTCTCATGTTCACATTGTGGGCGGAAAGGATACTTAGCCAATTTTTGCTATGATAGACTAAGTGCATCTTTTCATAATGTTTGGGTTAGAAACACTAACTTTCAAGGACCCAAGAAAGTTTGGGTACCAAAGTCAACAAGTTTGTTAAATTATATAGGTACCTTCCAAAGCCCAACGACGTAGAGGATGTGGTATCTTGATAGTGGTTGCTCAAGGCACATGACTTGGGACATCAACAACTTTGCAACCCTATCAAGATACCATGAAGGTGGCACTGTCACCTTCGGAGATGACGCCAAGGGTAAAATCATCGGTATTGGTAATGTAAAACTTGGCACATCCCCTTTAATTGAAAATGTAGTTTTAGTTGATGGCCTCAAGCATAACCTCTAGAGTGTTAGTCAACTTTGTGATAAAGGTTTTGATGTTGTTTTTGATAATGTAGCTTGTAAAGTAATTGATAGAATTTCTAATACTTGTGTGTTTTCCGGTTTTCGTGAAAGTAATGTTTATATGATAGATATGTCTAATATGACTTGTAATATTACTTGTTTAAAAGCCCTCGATGATGACTCTTGGTTGTGGCATAGAAGATTAGGCCATATTTCTTTTGACCATATTTCTAGGTTAAACACAAAGGAAATGGTGAAAGGTATTCCTTATTTGAGTTTTGAAAAGGACCGAGTTTGTGACGCATGTCAATTTGGGAAACAAACTAAGTCTTCTTTCAAGTCAATTAAGGATATCATGACATCACGTCCTTTGGAGTTAATCCATATGGATCTATTTGGCCCTACACAAACCAAAAGTCTAAGTGGGAATAGATTTGCATTTGTTTTAGTTGATGATTTTTCACGTTTTACTTGGGTTTTCTTTCTTGAACACAAAAATCAAGCATTTTCGTATTTCCAAACTTTTAAGAAAAGAGTTGAAAAAGAAAAAGATGTTTCAATTTTAAGAATAAGAAGTGATAGAGGAGGTGAATTCATTAACCAACCCTTTACCACTTTTTGTGAAGAACATGGAATTAAGCATGAACTTTCTTGTCCTAGAACTCCACAACAAAATGGAGTAGTTGAACGGAAAAATCGAACTTTGCAAGAGATGGCTAGGACAATGCTAAGTGAATATGGTCTACCACATTATTTGTGGGCCGAGGCCGTTAATACATCATGCTATATATCAAATCGTGTTTTCTTGTGTAAAAATACTACAAAAACCTCTTTTGAAATGTACTTTTCTAGGAAACTAAATGTTTCATATTTCAAAGTTTTTGGATGCAAATGTTTTGTTCTAAATACAAAAGATAATTTAGGAAAATTTGATCCTAAATCTTATGAGGCTATATTTGTGGGTTATTCTAGTACTAGTAAGGCTTATAGAGTCTTCAATAGGTCATCATTGACTATTGAGGAATCTATACATGTTAAGTTTGAGGAATCTAACTTGTTTGTTAAGAATGTTGTAGAAATAGATGCTTTGGATGAAGGCTTGGAGAAAGTGACCTTGGAGGATACACCTACTATGGGAGACAAGCCAAAGGATGATGAAGGAAGTGAAGCTAAAATACAAGAGGCTCAAGGAAATGAAGATCAAACAAATGGAGAAGAGCCCACTCAACAACTTCCAAAGGATTGGAGATACAATCCACATCATCCCAAGGACCTCGTCATAGGTGAAGTATCAAAAGGGGTAACCACTCGCTCTAAACTTCATGACTATTGTGGACATTATGCATTTATTTCTCATGTTGAACCCAAGAACGTCCTCGAAGCCGAGGCCGATTCATATTGGTTGCTAGCTATGCAAGAGGAACTCAATCAATTTGAGCGCAACCAAGTTTGGCACCTTGTTCCTAGGCCCCACGATAGACCAACAATTGGTACTAAGTGGATCTTTAAGAACAAGTTGGATGAATCGGGTAACGTTGTTAGGAATAAAGCTAGGTTAGTTGCCCAAGGTTACACTCAAATCAAAGGAATCGATTTTGAAGAAACCTTTGCACCCGTAGCACGGCTTGAAGCCATACGGATGACACTAGCATTTGCCTCATATAAAGATTTTAAATTATTTCAAATGGATGTTAAAAGTGCTTTTCTAAATGGTTTTATTGAAGAGGAGGTGTATGTTGAACAACCCCCGGGTTTGTTGATCCTACACATCCGGATTTTGTATTTAAATTAGATAAAGCTCTTTATGGTTTAAAACAAGCCCCTAGGGCTTGGTATGAAAGACTTTCCTCATTTTTGATTTCAAATGGTTTTAAGAAAGGTAAAATTGATACAACCTTGTTTACAAAACATGTAGAAAAAGATATACTTATTGTACAAATTTATGTAGATGATATTATTTTTGGTTCTACTAATGAATCTCTTTGCCAAGCTTTTGAATCATACATGAAGGAAGAATTTGAAATGTCTATGATGGGGGAACTCAACTATTTCCTTGGACTCCAAATCAAGCAAAGGAAGGATGGGATCTTCATCAATCAAGCCAAGTACACAAAGGAACTAATCAAAAGGTTCGGGCTTGAAGAATCTAAAATAAGCAAAACTCCCATGGCAACAACTACCAAGCTTGACAAGGATGAACAAGGTAAAAGTGTAGACATTAAACTTTATCGTAGCATGATTGGTAGTTTATTGTATTTGACGGCTAGTAGGCCGGATATTATGTTTTCCGTTTGTCTTTGTGCACGTTTTCAATATTGTCCTAAAGAATCTCACATAATTGCGGTTAAACGCATAATTAGATACCTTAAGGGCACTATTGAAATGGGTTTGTGGTATCCGAAAACCGGCCAATTTTCAATGACGAGTTTTTCGGATGCCGACTATGCGGGTTGTAGGGTAGATAAGAAGAGCACAAGTGGAACATGTCAATTCTTAGGTAATTGTCTTGTATCTTGGTCTTCCAAAAAGCAAAATTCGGTAGCCCTTTCAACCGCCGAGGCGGAGTATGTTGCGGCCGGAGCTTGTTGTGCACAAGTTCTTTGGATGAAACATACTCTCCTTGACTATGATTTACACTTTGAACATGTTAAAATATTTTGTGATAATACTAGTACTATTCACATGACAAAGAATGCAAATCAACATAGTAAAACCAAACACATTGACATTAGGTATCACTTTCTTAGAGATCATTATGAGAAAGGTGATATTGATATTGATTATGTTTCTACCGATTTTCAACCTGCCGATATTTTTACTAAACCTCTAGATTATGCTAGATTTTCATTTATTTGTGGTGAGTTGAATGTTTGCATGATAGATTCTTAAAAATATTTCTATTTTGCTTTGTTTTTGTTTTGTTTGTTTTGTTTTAAACCCTTTTGATGTATGACAAAAAGGGGGAGAAAAAGAAATAAGTTTGCTTATTGAGTTTGTTTATTTACTTGAGTTTTGGGAGAAAAAGATAGATAATTTTGTTCATTATTTTGAGTTTTATGACAAAAATTATTGTGTAGATATTTTTCAATGCTTTATGTGTGTTTACATAGCTTTTCATATTCTTGATATATACATAGCATTGTTTGAGGGGGAGCTTTCCAAGCTCTTCTTCCATTTTTGTTTAAATAACCCATATGTTTTGTCATCATCAAAAAGGGGGAGATTGTTGGCCCAAGGTTACAATCACCCGTTTTTAGTGTGTTTTGATGATTACAAAACATATTAGTTATTTGTACTAATATCAATTGTTGTTTAAGTGTGTTTCAGGTTTCTATCTCAAATAGATGTCTTCTTCCCTAAAGGAAGGTGCTTTGGACTCAAGACAACTCAATTTGGGCTCAAGATGTAAAATTGAAGATCATGTGGAGATAGCCCCTCTTGAAGCCTTGAAGTCCCTAGAACATTGTAAGAATAGAATGTTAAAGTTTGAGTGTAGGATATTTGGCTCTAGGATACACACACACATTATTCTTTACAAATTATATGTTTTAAAACGTTTGTTTCTAAGTTTTATGCCTTAGTTTATATATACATGTATCCAACTTGTTACATTTTGAATATCTTGTTTAAAACATGTGTATAGACTATTTCTTGCATAATACTTAGCTGTAAGTATTTCAAAATATTTTTACAAAAATTTCCAACTTCAAAAACTGCCAGTTTTTCTGTTTCAGGTAAGTCCGGCCGACCGCCCGGTCGACCGGCGCCTGTGTCAGGACATGCACGGTCTGTGCATGTCTGTCAGTCGACCGGCCGGTCGACCCGACTGTTAACAGTTTGCTCTCGGGTTTTCTGGGTCGACCGCCCGGTCGACCGAGAGAAGAAAACTGTGTTTTGTCAAAGAAGACGGTCGACCGGACGGTCGACCGGAGCCCAACGGCTCTTTGCCAACAAGGCGACGGTCGACCGACCCGGTCGACCGCCAAGCCTGCAAAAGCCCAACGGCTCTTTCCTCTTTGGTGCAATTCTGAAAACTGTTTTTATTTTCTGTTTTAACAGACTTTTTAAGAGTTGTTGGAGACCTTTTTCAGGTCAAATTAGGTGTAAAGAAAATGGTTTTAACCTATTCTCTCCCTATAAATAGAGGGAAATAGGTCCTCATTATTTACCAAGAAAAATCCTCTAGTTTTCATTGTTTTCAAAGAGAAAAGAAAAATTGTTTTAAAGCTTTCATTCCAAATTCTTTTGAGCTTGTTTTTCAGTTGTGTTTGATTTGCTAATATCACTCTACAACTGAAGTTTTCTCACTACACTTCATAGAGCCAAAAATCCCTTACTCATTCTATAGTGAAGTTGTAAAAGAGTGAGAGATTGTAAAAGAGTTTGAGAAAGAGTTTAGTGATCTTGTTGTGATCACTCTTGTTCTTGTGATCCTTTTCTTGTGGAGCAACCTCTTCGGTAGAGGTCCTTGTAAGTTGTGAAGCTAGGTGCTTGGGTCTTCGGTAGACCAAATTGTAAGGCGTCCTCGGTGGATAGTGGAAACCTTCACGGAGGTGAAGGCGGGGAGTAGAGCGGTGGCTCGAACCTCGAAACAAATATCTTGTGTTTGCGATTGCCTTGTGTCAAGTCTTGCTTTAAATTTCTCTTGCTCTATATTGCTTTAAATTACTTGCTTGTGATCTTGTTTCTTTCTTTGTGCTATTACTTCAAGCTTATGATACTTGTGATATATTGTGTGCATCTCACTATTCATCCATCATACTTTGCCTTGTTCGATCATATCTCATACAACAAGGTTGCATTGCGCACCTCTAACCCATTCAAGGGGAATTGGGAGGAAGGAGTTCGGAACCTCTCACGGGGTATTCGGCTCTTAGTCTTGTTTTGAGAGATCGTTGCATCATTCATCATACTTAGTTTTAAAAGGAATCATTAGATTAGCAATTACACCTATTAACCCCCCCTCTAGGTGTTTTTCAATATAATATATATATATATATATATATATATATATATATATATATATATATATATATTCATGTTTGTATAGACGCACACACACACACACTATACATACACACATACAAACATGAATATATATATATATTATATATATATATATATATATTATATATATATATATATATATATATATATATATATATACAAACATCATATCCAAACGTTATAACATGCATGCATGCATGTTAATCCACATAATCCCACTAAATTTTGAAAAACAAATGAGCCTAGAATATAACAATTTGGAAAAACTACTTAAAAGTATTTCAGTAAATACATAAATATGAGATATTACTTTGTTTTGAAAATATGAGATATTTCACTTAATATTTTGAAAAAGAAAAGAAAAAATGAGCCCGGAATATAACAATTTGAAGAAGTACATAAAGGAGTTTAGTATACATACCTTCATTGTCTAACCGTGAAGGGATATTGCTTGTTTTGCAAACTTCAACTGTAAATACATAATTATTTAATGATAATTAAGACATTTATTTGTAGGATTTTAATATTAAGTAAATTAATAAAAAATAGCCAACCAATATATATTTCTGGAATATTTCACAGGAACAAACCAGATAACCACCTTCAAAAACTGGAAAATATATAAAAAATATCTTGCAATGATAATAAATACAAATAAAGGAACAAAATTGTGAGACATCAATGCCAACCTTCTAGTCATGACACCAAGTTAAAGAACGTGAACAAAATAGGAATTTCTCTAAGTGATCTGCACTAGCAAATTTAAATATAAAAATAATAAAACATTAAAAAAGTGGTCCAAAAAAAGAACCTGACCACTGTCAGTTGATGTTCATATTTGTGACTTATAGTTCAGTTCGGTTGGTTGTCCAACATCATCTCAGTGAAGGGGAACTTGTAGTGGGGTTTTTTGAGGTATTAATATTACTGGAGAAAGCGATAGAAGTGGCACTAGTGGATAGAAAAGAGTGTGGGCACTCTTAGTGCCCATAGTTATATATAGTCGTAGTTAAGGTGGTCAGGATGCAAGTCTTGGAGAATCTTAGAGGATGGCTCAAAGAGAAAGAATGCAGTCTTGAGAGTGTGCATTGTGATGTGATAAAGATGTATTTGATGGAGTAGAGGTTCGGCGCTTAAAGGGTAAGACTACTAAGGAGATGGAGCTTATGAGTTTGATAGAATTAGCAGGAAAACAGAGCAATTGCCAATATTGTTACCGAGCAATTGCAAAATATTATTCCCTTGTCTTTTATTGGCTCTTGGTAAGCAGAGAGGAGAAAAGTGTGGGGCGCGGAAAGGTGGAAGAGAGGGAGCATAGAGACATGATGACAAGAGGGCCCGACATAAGAGGGGGTGAAAAGGGCGAGAGTGTGTGTGTGAGAGAGAGAGAGAGACATAAGAAAGAAAAAGGAGAGAGACATAAACGTCATAATTTTTATTTCTATATATATGCAGAAACGTGTATGGACCTATGTATATGTATGTATCTATGTGTGTATGTGTGTGTGTGTGTGTGTGTGTGTGTGTGTGTGTGTGTGTGTGTGTGTGTGTGTGTATATATATATATATATTTGTGTGCATACATATATCCATATATGCATATAGAAACATACATATGTATGCGTGCATTTTTATTTGTAAGGGTGTATCTCTAAGTTTGTTTGTATTTATCTATGTACATATGTATTTATTTATATATGTATAATTATGCAAGTAGTATGTATGTGGGTGCACTATATATAAGTTGTGCACGATCAAGACTATTTAAGGTACATACACATACTACATGCATAGTTTACTGTTAAAAAATTTACAAAAGTCAAACCTTAGTCAGCAAATCTGTTGCGTCTATTAGATGTAAAGTCAATTCCTGAGCTTAAGAGAACACAACTCTCGTGCAAGTTTTGCATTTCAAATGCGACTGTCGCGTTTATGGCTTCAAACGCGTCCTTCATCTAAGAAGATGCAGACTTCATTTGAATCTTGTTGAACACGACCCTTGTTTAAAATGCAGACGTCGTTTAAGATGTAAATCTCAGTTGAACATGACTGTCACGTTTGTTAATTGTTTTGCTTTTGAATCATATCTATTTTGTAGGCAAATTAGACTAAAGTGACTAGCTTTGATTGCCAGAAGTAACGATTTAACTTAGCAATTGTAGGTTGGATATTCCATTGAGGAAACTGAGTAAGAGATGTGTAATTTTAAACCAAGGATCTCAGTTTCACTAAGAAAATCGAGGCGATGATTGTTAGAGGTGTGATATTAACATAACAGTGATTGGTTTTACAATTCAAAAGGATTGATGGACCTGTCACTCTATTGAAGAGAATTGACAAGGCGAATTTGACCCGTTTAGGGATGTATTGAAGTTTTACTATCAAAGGTATAATGTTAACTTGATATGGTTGTGTACTAGAGATAATGGTTTACTTAGGACAAACAGATCTCATTTTAACTAAGAAAATTGAGGAGATTACTATTAGAGGTAAAAAAAATTTAAGTTAACAGTGAGATGTGCTAGAGGTGTAATATTAACTTAGCAGCTGAAAATGTGTAGTATTAACTAAAGATCTCATTTTCATTGAGAAAATCGAGAAGATTATTGTGAGAGGTTTAATGTTAACAGTGAGATGTGCTAGAGATCTGTTATTAACTTAGTACCGAAGAGGTGTAGTATTAACAAAAAAATCTCATTTTCAATCAGAAAATCAAGAAGATTACTGTCAGAGATTTAAGGTTAACTTAACAGTGAGATGTATTTGCGATTTGAGCAAATTGAACTTTTAGAAGTGTGATGTTAACTCGACAGGGATTTGTTTACCGTTAGAGGTGCAATATTTAACAAATAGTAATTAGTTTTGCCATTTAAGTAAATTGGTGGACCTATCATTCTGTTTGAAGAATATTAACAAGTAGAAGTTTCACCTGTCAGAGGTGTGATTTTAAACGTGATAGGGATTTGTTTTGCGATTTAAGCAAGTTTGTGAATTTGTCTATTCTTTTTGAAGATATTGACAAATAGAAGTTTATCCGCTGAGGATATATTGAAGTTTTATTGTCAGAGATGTGGTTTTTAACTTAACAGATTTGATCAGTAATTTATTTCGCTAGGGAGATAAATACAGTTTTTTGTAACCTACCATTCCATGGAAAGGAATTGGTAAGAAATTTTGGTGTGACTGGGGGATTAACTCTATTAGGATTTTTAGCAAACCTTCAACTATCAACGGGTTTGATTTGCCTTCATTAACTATCGTTTGAGTTGGGCTAGTCATGTTATTCCTCTCAGCATGCTGAGTTGTCAAGGATTTTGTATTGGACTTAAAAACTAATGTGTTCCTCCATCCATAGCCGTCAGAGGCGTTGGATTGCTGTCACTTTGATTTTTTGCCTTGAAAAGCATTTGATATACTTTCCAGGAGATTTTATTCCATAAGGATTATATAGTATTTTATTGATGGAATATTTTCTACTGTCCAAAGGTGTAATGTTGAACATGGTAGTCGTGAAATGCAATAAAGAGTAATATCTCTTCAAGAATTTGCCATTAATGAGTATCATAAGTCAATCTCCTTCTTGTCTTAAGCGGTAGGCTCCATTTGAATATACTAACTCTACTATAAAGGTCCCTCCCATTTGAGTTGGAATTTGCCTTTGGTCTTACATGTCATTACCATGGGTCGTTTGACAGTTAAGACAAGATCACCCTTCTTAACATTTGCTCTTTGACTTTCATGTTGAAGGCTTTGGCATTTGATTGCTAAAATAAATGAAACAACCAATGAGTTTAAGAATGTACCGTGTAGCTTGTGGCTAACGGGTCGTGTCCACAAGGAGGGATGCGATGGAAGCTTTTCGATGAGTCGTTTTAAAAGCAAGGAATTTGTGTTCGTTTCTTTTAGGAAAAAGAGAATGGAAGGAAAAGAGATGAAAAAGAGAAATTTCAACTTTCAGAAAAGGTTTTGGAGAAGGTGATTAAGAAAACTTGAAAATGATTTTGTTGTTTGCAATAATAAAGAAGGTCTGGGCTCGCTATCTTACTACTCAGTTGTTCATTCTTCTCTTGAAAGTTAAGTCCCTCGAATGATCATTTGCAAAACTTAGAGTTGTCTTTTGGAAAGCTTTAAGTAAAGCACATAAGATGTTTTAGGAAAGTTGAATCTTTTCTTCAGAAATCGAGGAATCGAATGTTAAAACAGCAAGTGCGAAGAACAAGAATGAATTAAAAGTGATTCGCGAGATGTTCGTCAAAGAGTGTGAGTTCAACTATTCAAGCCCATCCTCATGTGCCTTCAAGAACACTTTCAAAAAAGAAAGGCTTTAAGTGAGGCATTCATATGAGTCATCGGGTCTTTTTATTCTTTTAAAAACAAAAGAGAAGAAGAACGAGAGAGTTCGATAGCAAGCCCAGAAAGATGTTTAGTTACTCATGGAAAGCGAAGAAAACAAAGACATAATGAAAAGCATACCGTACTGCAATTTGGAAGAAGACTTGCTCGACTTTTGTATTGCTGTCACTTCAATTCTTCAAGTACAAGCTCTCAGTCCTCTCTCTCACAAGTTTTTAAACTGAACTACAAAGTAAACAACAGAATTACAACTTGTATTCTAGCTAACAAACAGTCCAAATCCTAAGAAAATAAAAGCAAAACATAATCCTAGTCTTCGCCCTTTTTTCCTTGCTGAAAGAGGTATTTATAGCCAAATACCTAGAAGATAGGATCCTGGGAACGTTGGGGGAGCAAACGCTCCCCAACTGAATTGGTTAGGCCGCAGAAACGCGGCTTGGGCCGCGTTTCTGCGGCACTGGTGTGGCCACGTGGCCACACCAAAGGGGAGAGGGCTGTTGATTTGAATTGGGGCTCGCATCTTCTGCTGGTTTTTCTGTTGCTGCTTCCACCTTTGACTGAATCACCTTTGATTTTCTGGCTTCGATTCCTCGATTCAAGGAGGATTTTTCTCAACCCCTTGATAGCCCAGATTTATTCTCTTCGAATTTATTCTGAATTAATTCAGAATAAAGTGGGCTTTTGGGCTTGTTCATCATTTATTTCTTTAAGTATTTGGGCCTGCATTTAGCAAAGAAAAAAGACACTTATTAATATCATTTATTAGCATACAAGTGTGGTAAAGTGACAACATAAATGCAATGTATGTGACAAATCACATCCCCACACTTATCTTTTGCTCGCCCTCGAGCAAAAATATTAGACTAACTCGAACCAATTATTAGACCACTTTCGCAGGTCACTCGATTGCACTGAGCATGTGCAACAAGCCGTTAAACCTCTAGGTCACCCCTAGAGGACGAGTTTTGTCTCGTGAGGATTTTCAGCGGATTACACCCACAAAATCCAAAAGAAAGAGAAAGGTTAGTATTTTTGAAAAGCATTTTTTTTTTTTGGAAGGCGAAAATATTTGAAGTATATTTGTGAGAGTTTAAGTAATCTATAAGTTATAGGAATATCAAATTTTTCATTCCTAAACTTAGTCTCCAAAAAACATGTTGTCAATTAAAGTAAGGAGTCAAACTGTACTTCTCATCTAGTCTATTAATTTACCCTGAGTCGTATGCACCATCGTGACTGTGAAGTTTACTAAGGGTTCTTCAACATTAACTCCTATGCCTCATATTTATTTATTTTATTGTGAACTTTTATTCCTCCATTTCATTAGGCTTTCTAATCTGCCCATGTAACGAGCTTTCAGTCGGTGACACCCAAACCAGACGGTTTTAGGGCACCAGGTGAGAAAACACCCCTAAGGACCTAAACACCCGAGCAGATAAGGCCACGAAACCAAGGTTTTTATTTATACTATGTAACCCTTTTAGGCGTGAATACTTATGCTTCATGAGGCACAAATACCCAGCTTAATCAGAGGATACACATTATTTATACGAGGTACCCCTTTTAGGCATGAATACTTATGCTTCATGAGGCATAAGTACCCAGCTTAATCAGAGAATACTTTTTTTTTTTTTCAAACTTGTCTAATTATCTTTTGCATAAATACTAAGGCTTTCTTAGGCCAAAGCACCTAGCTACTCAATAATTAGACTTTTTTTATTTATTTTTTTTTAATAAGGCATAAGAGTCTCTGTTTTCAAACCCTAAGTGTGTAAGTGTATTTTGTGTGCATATGTCATCAAGGTAAATATCAAGACTAAATTACTTTTCCAGATTTTCTTCCTAACCTTAAAAATCAAACAAGTTATCTTATTTTGACCAAGTGAAAGAAATCCTAATTATGATTCTCCTATTCCTTAAAATTGACTTAAATACTTACAAAAAATATATCAAAATATTGTCTACCCTTTTCAAAAAAAAAAATTTTATATATATATATATATATATATATTTTTTATTTATTTTTTTTCTTTTTCTTTTTTTTCTTTTTATCAGCTATGTTAGAACCCTCCCCCACACTTATCTCATGCATTGTCCCCAATGTATGAAAGAAATGTATAATTGCATGAAATAAAATGGAAAGGAGGAAAGTTACTTATACACTGGGTCAAAAAGACCCATTACCGTTTCATCTACCGGCACCGATTCCAAGAAAGGTTTAAGGCGTTGACCATTTACCTTAAAGTCATTTCCATTCTTGGGGTCACTGATCTCAACTGCGCCGTGTGGAAACACGGTCTTTACAACGAATGGCCCAGTCCATCGTGATTTCAATTTTCCTTGGAAAAGATGAAGCCTAGAATTGTAGAGTAAGACTTTTTGACCAGGGACAAGGTTTTTCTTATGATGTGCTTGTCATGGAAAATCTTCACTCTATCTTTAGTGATCCTAGAATTTTCATAGGCCTCATTTCTCAATTCCTCCAATTCGGAAATTTGTAATTTCCGAAGGTCACCGGCCTTAGTCAAATCGAAATTCAACTGCTTGATTGCCCATAAGGCTCGGTGCTCTAACTCAACGGG
Source organism: Agave tequilana (assembly GCA_038442645.1). Classification (NCBI taxonomy): domain Eukaryota; kingdom Viridiplantae; phylum Streptophyta; class Magnoliopsida; order Asparagales; family Asparagaceae; genus Agave; species Agave tequilana. Next base: position 89,241 of record JAVJIF010000085.1, read on the forward strand.
CAAGTGACAAGGTTTGCCATAGACTAACCTATAGGGAGACATTCCTAAAATTGTCTTGAAAGCGGTCCTGTAGGCCCATAGAGCATCTACAAGTTTTATGGACCAATCTTTCCGGTTTTGGTTCACAGTTTTCTCCAATATAAGTTTGACTTGTCTATTTAAAACCTCAACTTGCCCACTGGTTTGAGGATGATATGGTGTGGACAACTTGTGAGTTATGGCATACTTTCGCATAAGGGCTTCAAAAGATCTATTGCAAAAGTGGGTGCCATTATCACTAATGATAGCACGAGGGTTCCGAAGCGGGAAAAAATGTTCTCTCTCAAAAACTTTATGACAACTTTGTTATCATTAGTTTTGCATGGAATGGCTTCTACCCACTTGGACACGTAGTCCACAGCAACCAATATGTATTGGTTCCCAAATGAGTTAGGAAATGGACCCATAAAGTCGATGCCCCAAACATCAAAGAGTTCTATTTCTAGAATTGGGTTGAGGGGCATCATATTTCGATGGGAGATCCTACCTACCATTTGGCATCTAGGGCACGTCTTGCAATAATCATAGGCATCCTTGAACAGAGTGGGCCAATAAAACCCGCTTTGTAGCACCTTTCAGCAGTCTTGCGGGGACCAAAGTGTCCACCGCATGCAAGTTCGTGACAAAAGGACAGAACACTCCTAACCTCCTCATCGGGAATGCATCTCCTAATAATTTGGTCGGAACAGTACTTGAAAAGATACGGTTCCTCCCAAAAGAAATACCGGACTTGGGATAAGAACCGGTAAACATCATTTTTGGACCAATGAGACGGAGTTTGGTTTGTGACTAAGTAATTCACTATATCAGCAAACCAAGGTTCCCTAGAGATAGCTAAGAGATGTTCATCAGGAAAATCCTCATTGATGGGTAATTCGTTGCATGGAGAATTGGGAATCCGTGAGAGATGGTCAGCAACGACATTTTCTACACCTTTCTTATCTCGAATTTTGAGATCGAATTCTTGAAGAAGGAGGATCCAACGAATGAGTCAGGCCTTGGCATCCTTCTTCATCATGAGATACCTAAGTGCAGAATGATCGGTGAAGATGGTAGTTTTGGACCCTAGTAGGTAGGGACGAAACTTCTCTAAGGCAAACACTACTGCCAAGAATTCCTTCTCGGTCGTAGTGTAGTTCAGTTGAGCGTCATTGAAAGTCCTACTAGAGTAGTAGATCACATGCTGCTTGTTATCAATGCGTTGTCCTAGGACAGCGCCTATGGCAAAATCAGAAGCATCGCACATAATCTCAAACGGCTTAGACCAATCCGGTGCAGATATGATTGGTGCAGAAATCAGCTCTCTCTTAAGCTTCTCCCAAGAAGTGATGCAGTCAGCATCGAAAGTGAAGGACACATCCTTAGCTATCAGATTAGTCAAGGGCCTAGCAATTTTGCTAAAATCCTTGATAAATCTTCGGTAGAATCCAGCGTGTCCTAAGAAGGATCTAATGTCCTTAACGCATTTAGGCATAGGGAGCTTAGCAATAACCTCGATTTTGGCTCTATCCACTTCTATTCCTTTCTTGGATATTTCATGACCCAAGACAATTCCATGTTTCACCATGAAGTGGCATTTCTTCCAGTTTAGTGTCAAATGTTTTTCAGCACAACGTTGGAGGACGAGTTCTAAATGATGGAGACATTGAGTGAATGAATCTCTGTAGATGGAGAAATCATCCATGAAGATTTCTAAGAAGCGCTCTACCATATCAGAGAAAAGACTCAACATGCAACGTTGAAACGTTGCTGGGGCATTGCATAAGCCGAATGGCATTCGACGATAAGCAAATGTCCCAAATGGACATGTGAACGTAGTCTTCTCTTGGTCCTCAGGAGCGATAGGGATCTGGTTATAGCCCGAGTAACCGTCCAAGAAGCAGTAGTACTCGTGACCCGCCAAACGTTCAAGCATCTGATCAATGAAGGGAAGTGGAAAATGGTCCTTACGAGTTGCAGCATTAGTTTCCTATAGTCAATGCAAACTCGAATCTTCGTGGGAAGTCGAGTTTGAACCAACTCTTTGTTCTCGTTTTCCACTACGGTGAAACCAGATTTCTTTGGGACCGCGTGGACAGGACTGACCCATTGGCTATCCGAAATGGGATAAATTATCCCATTGTCTAAGAGTTTTATGATTTCAGCATGAACAGCCTCTTGCATTATAGGGTTTAACCTACGCTGCAGGTCTCTCTTGGGTGTGGCATCTTCATTGAGATGGATGCGGTGTTGAACGATGGTTGGACTTAATCCCTTGATATCAGTCATAGTCCACCCGATGGCTTCCTTATGTTTTCTTAGAATATCTTTCAAATCTTTTTCTTCCCCGTCATTTAAATGGGAGGCAATGATGACGGGAAAGGTCTCTTGTTCGCCTAGATAGGCGTACTTGAGATGCGCAGGAAGAGCTTTCAATTCTAAGAAAGAGGAAGGCTCACTAGAAGGACTAGTCAAATCTGTTGGCTCCATAGTTGGTGAAATCGGGTTTGAAGCCCAATTCACGGCAGAATCTACCACCTGATCGAGATTAAAGTCATCAGACTCTAACTCGAAGTCAATCTCCATTTCTGATTCCAATTCTTCCCCGTGTGCACTTGTCAAGTTCTCAATTTGGTTTACTTCAAAAGTTTGGTCCTCGATGTCACGGGGTTGTTTTCCTAGATGGAAGACATTGACTTCTCTAGTCATGTCTCCAAAGGTTAACCTCATAGACCCATTCCTGCAATTGATGATGGCATTAGCAGTGGCAAGGAATGGTCGACCTAGGATGACCGGAGTTTGAGCCCTACGATTGGAGTTGGACACAGGTTGTGTCTCCAAAACTATGAAATCGACAGGATATATGAACTCCCCTACCCGAATCAGGACATCGTTAATTTCCCCTTTTGGAACTTTAACAGAACGGTCAGCCAGTTGGATGGTGACTCGAGTTGGACTAAGGTCACCCAACCCGAGTTGTTGATAAACAGAGAATGGAAGCAAGTTGATACTTGCTCCCAAGTCAAGAAGTGCACGACTAATCTCGGCTTGTCCTATTGTGCAGGCAATGGTAGGGTTACCTGGATCTTTGTACTTGACAGGGATAGGACCCGAAAATAGCTCACTAATATTAGTGGCTAGGAAGACTTTCTTAGGAACATTAGTCTTTCTCTTCTTGGTGCACATGTCCTTAAGAAACTTAGCATAGGAAGGAACTTGTTGGATGGCATCAAGAAGTGGCACATTTATTTTCACTTGCTTAAACATCTCTATTATCTTGTCCATGTGCGAATTTTGCTTATTGTTTTTCAGCCTATTCGGAAATGGTACTATAGGCTGGTGCACCTGGCTGGCTGACTTGTCTTTTTCAGACTCGTCAGATTTGGAAGAGCTTGGATTGGATGAGGTGGAAGCTTGATTGTGGTTGTGCTGAATAGGATTGGTGGGTGTTGACACTTGGTTATCAACTTTCTTTCCTGACCTCAATGTATGCACAGCATTACATTGATTGAATGAAGGATCCTCAGCCAAATGAGCTTGTTGGGAATTCCTCGGATTGGTGACTGGCTGACTAGGCAGGGTACCCTTTTGTCTCTCATTCTGTGGGTTGGCTAGTGGCTCATTTGAACCTCTACCTCTGAATGGTTTGCATGAGAGTGTCTTGATTTTCATATATCTCTCCATGTTCCTTTCAAAGTCAGTCATTCTCCTTTCCAATTGAGGATTCTGGAAGGAGGATTGTGGAGATTGGTTAGGAAAGTTCTCTTGATAATTTGGAAAGCTTGGTGGATGGTTGGGAGAATTATTATGGAAATTGGAGAAGTTGGGTTGATGATTGGAAGAATTGTTACCTTGATGGAAGTGGTTAGCATGATTGGATCGTGAATGGTCATTGTTGTTCTGGCTCCATGAGAAATTAGGGTGATTTCTCCAGCCGGGATTGTACGTTGGGGCGTAAGGGTTATTGTTCGGCCTTGAAAAGGCCGCATTCATCGGTTCGTGGTAGGATTGCTGAGCTTGAAACACTGGGCATTCCTCAAACACATGGTTCATGGCTTGACAATAAGTGCAGCCCGGGGGTGGAAATTGGTTCGGGCTGACTTGATTGACTGGACTTGGTTCTTTCGTCTCTAGAGCTTCCAGTCTTCTAGCTAAATTAGCTAACTTAGCCTCATTAGCGATGGACGATTCTATGGAGTGGAGACCTCCTTTTGAAGAGATGGAGTTAGGATTCTTAGGGGTCTCACTCGCAGATTCCCATTGGATGGTTTTCTCAGCTAAATTTTCATACAAATCCATCCCTCATCTTCATCTTTCTACAAGAAACCCCTTGGCACATACTTTCTAAGAGGGTTTTGGTGGAATAGTCTAAACCGTCATAGAGAATTTGGCATTGTCGCCATTTCTCTATTCCATGATGTGGACATTGGACAAGGAGGTCCTTAAAGCGTTCAAAGTACCTCCAGAATGGTTCACTAGGCTCTTCCTTAAATTGCATGATCGTCTTCCTAATGAGAGCGATTTTATGGATAGGATAGAATTTCTTCAAGAAGACCTTGATGAAATCATCCCAAGATGTGATGGAACCGGCTGCTAAGCTGTAGAGCCACTTTTTTGCTAGGTCCTTAAGTGCAAACGGGATAAATCTCAACCTAATAGCATCGTCTACAAGGTGTGGGATTTTCATCATAAGACATACTTCCTCAAATTCTCTTTTGAAGAAGTAGGCATCTTCGGACTCTAGACCATGAAATTTGGGGAGTGTGTTGATGAATTGAGGCTTGAGCTCAAAATTGTATTCACCAACCGATGGAAGTGAGATGCGTGATGGAAGTGAGGTCCTAATGGGGTAGAACCTATCCTGCAGTGATGTGGATTGAGCCATTACCGGATCTGGTCTGGTTCAAACTTAGGTGGTGATGTGTGTCTAGTCAACCTAGATGAATTAGGGTCTCTCGACCACACTTGCATACACAATCACAATCACAATCACAACAAGTTCAAACAGCGGTCAACAATAAAAATCAACCAAGCCTAGTCTAAGGTACCCTTGACCTAGACAACTCCTAACTGGTTGATTGTCCACAAGAGGTAGAATGTAGACCTTGACTACAAGCTAATCAGCCAGGTTGGGGCAAGATTGGTGGGAGGTTTTCTGTCAAAAGACGTTCCTTAATTAAATAACCACCACTCTTCGGGCTTTCGGCCCTCAATCCCTTTCCTTGACACTGATTTTATAGGAGTCAATTTCCAACACTTTTCCTCTTTAAGATAATCTCCTATTGAGTTCGAGATGTCCCTAAGGCCAACGTCTATCAAATTTTAATTAGGCTTAGGTTGTGCGTGCTTGGAGATGGTTTGTGGGCTAAGGAAGGGTAATGACTTCCCCACCTTATCTTGATTTGGGTTTTGCCCTTAGAATGATTCGTGCAAGTGTGCAAGATATAGGAAAGTAGCATTCAAAAGCAAAATCACCCAAGAATGTTTCCTAAACTATATGCTATGCATACATACCTTGTCTCCAGCTCTCTTCAACAGTAAAGTAAAAGAATTGAAAAGACTTGTGCCTAGAATGCAAATGTCTAATCAATTTTTAACTTTCAACGAATCTTTTACTGTTGACTTAAAACAGGGATGTTGGATAGAAACACTAGCACAAATATGAAATATAAAAACTAGAGTTTTTGCGAGCAATATGTCCTGCAAAACAAAGTTTTTAGTAGTCCCAAAAAAATTTCAGATTTGCAAAGCAATTTCTTGAAATTCTGTTTCCTACTTTCGAGAGTAGTGGCACAGAATTTTCAAGTCTCTTGGCAAAGCTTGAATGCAAGATCTTGATCTTCGAGTCCCTGAAACAAATACACAAAAGTTGTTAAAACACTACACACCGTTCCCTCCCCGGCAACGGCGCCAAAAATTGATTGCTAAAATAAATGAAACAACCAATGAGTTTAAGAATGTACCGTGTAGCTTGTGGCTAACGGGTCGTGTCCACAAGGAGGGATGCGATGGAAGCTTTTCGATGAGTCGTTTTAAAAGCAAGGAATTTGTGTTCGTTTCTTTTAGGAAAAAGAAATGGAAGGAAAAGAGATGAAAAGAGAAAATTTCAACTTTCAGAAAAGGTTTTGGAGAAGGTGATTAAGAAAACTTGAAAATGATTTTGTTGTTTGCAATAATAAAGAAGGTCTGGGCTCGCTATCTTACTACTCAGTTGTTCACTTCTCTTGAAAAGTTAAGTCCCTCGAATGATCATTTGCAAAACTTAGAGTTGTCTTTTGGAAAGCTTTAAGTAAAGCACATAAGATGTTTTAGGAAAGTTGAATCTTTTTCTTCAGAAATCGAGGAATCGAATGTTAAAACAGCAAGTGCGAAGAACAAGAATGAATTAAAAGCGATTCGCGAGATGTTCGTCAAGAGTGTGAGTTCAACTATTCAAGCCCATCCTCATGTGCCTTCAAGAACACTTCAAAAAAGAAAGGCTTTAAGTGAGGCATTCATATGAGTCATCGGGTCTTTTTATTCTTTAAAAACAAAAGAGAAGAAGAACGAGAGAGTTCGATAGCAAGCCCAGAAAGATGTTTAGTTACTCATGGAAAGCGAAGAAAACAAAGACATAATGAAAAGCATACCGTACTGCAATTTGGAAGAAGACTTGCTCGACTTTTGTATTGTTGTCACTTCAATTCTTCAAGTACAAGCTCTCAGTCCTCTCTCTCACAAGTTTTTAAACTGAACTACAAAGTAAACAACAGAATTACAACTTGTATTCTAGCTAACAAACAGTCCAAATCCTAAGAAAATAAAAGCAAAACTTAATCCTAGTCTTCGCCCTTTTTCCTTGCTGAAAGAGGTATTTATAGCCAATACCTAGAAGATAGGATCTCGGGAACGTTGGGGGAGCAAACGCTCCCCCAACTGAATTGGTTAGGCCGCAGAAACGCGGCTTGGGCCGCGTTTCTGCGGCACTGGTGTGGCCACGTGGCCACACCAAAGGGGAGAGGGCTGTTGATTTGAATTGGGGCTCGCATCTTCTGCTGGTTTTTCTGTTGCTGCTTCCACCTTTGACTGAATCACCTTTGATTTTCTGGCTTCGATTCCTCGATTCAAGGAGGATTTTTCTCAACCCCTGATAGCCCAGATTTATTCTCTTCGAATTTATTCTGAATTAATTCAGAATAAAGTGGGCTTTTGGCTTGTTCATCATTTATTTCTTTGAGTATTTGGGCCTGCATTTAGCAAAGAAAAAAGACACTTATTAATATCATTTATTAGCATACAAGTGTGGTAAAGTGACAACATAAATGCAATGTATATGACAAATCAGCATTTCGATCTTGATAGAGCACCATTTGTTGTTGAGTTTGGAGGTGTTTATCATCTAAAGCTTCTAATTCTTGGAGGCGTAGTCGATGCTTTTCCTCATTCATCATCTCTGTATCAAGTGCAATACGTAGAGATGAAATCTGAATTTCTAGTGGAAGTACTGCTTCTCATCCGTACCCAAGAAAAATGGCGTAGCCTTCATTAGGTTTTGACCGTTGTGCGGTAAGCCTAGGACATCTGCCTAGTTTCTCATCCCAGTCGCGTTGATTTTTTGAGACGAACTTCTTAAAAGTTTTTTGATGGTCATGTTGAAGGCTTCTTTGAGATCATCAAGCAGAATGTCAATAAAGACAAAGTCGATGAACGGGAATTGTCAATCCTTAGGTTCTGGACCTGAGGGTTTCCTTTTATAAGCTTAACCTCTTCAAGGGCGAATTTTGAGCAGTACAAGTCACAGTTTTGGATGAGAATTTTCTCTGTTGCTCCTGCTGGAAGAGCCATGAAGCATTGACAGCCGCCAATGCATGGCATGTGCATTCTGTCGACGAGGTACATGGTCATTGTAGAAGCTTTTGAACTTCTCAGCCATGTGATGGTCGCGTTGTGGTAGGGTACTAAGTCTTCATGCCGAGCCTTGAGACCTAATCGTGGTGGATTCTGATTAGTCTACAATTCTGCATTTTATATCGCATTCTCCCACCGATTTATGAATAAATTGTCGGTCTAAATCGTGTTTTGGTCTTTATTGCAGGTAAATCCAAAGTTCAAGGGCAAAGGTGTAATAAGAGCTTAATTAAACCCAATTAAGGGTAATAAATCCGCATTACTTGGAGGCCAAGCAAGGGATTATCTAGAAGATACGTCGAATCTAGCCTCTTGCGCACATCAGACGAATATGCGGATGAAATTACCAGAAACAGAATATCCAGGAAGCTCCTCGAAGCCAGACGGTTCCCGAACCAAAACCAGGGAGTTATCTCCCTGGTTAGGCCACGGATCTGCGGCTATAGCGCGGATCCACGGCCCATTAGTGGGGCCACGCGTCGATTTTGACGCGTGGCCCCGTCTCATCTTCTGGAATCATCTTTTGCCTATAAATAGCCCTGCATAGGGCCAAAGCGAGGGAGGCTTCATTTTTAGGAGTAGGTTCTGATTCTAGGAGAAGTTTAGTGTAGTGTAGGTAGGTGCTCTTCAATTCTTGTATTTTGTTATGTTTTTCGTTTTTAGATCATTGTAGTAGGGCTGAGAGATTCATAGAGAGAGAGATAGAGAGGATTGATGTAATAGATGGTGACAGTCTATGTAAAGGTGCCTCCTTTCTCCTCCATTGTAATCTCCTTCATCTTCTACATGATGCTTTGCTAACTTTTTCTTCTCATGGCAATCTAACTACTAACCACTAACCATCTAACCACTACTTGAATAATCCACATGAATCAAATAGCCTCTTCTAAGGCCTTGCTCTTGCAAGAGCCATTGATGCTCATGATGATGGGTTCTAACATCTAACTTGCTAACTTGCTAACCAAGCTAACTCTCTCTTATTCATGCTTTCTTTTAATGGTTGATGAGTTAATGCTTGTATTAGCTTGATCTTGATGCATGTTTGATTGTGATGAACCATCTATGTGTCATGCTTTGTATCGTCTCTTGAAGCCAAGGATTAGTGATGGCCGAGGATCAAAATGTGAGGCAACTATCATGAGAGGTTAGCATGGTTAGTGGATCAATTAGTAGTTAGTAGCCATGAGTTTTCTTCTATCTTGTTTTTTAAAGCAATTCTTTTATCTTTCCATCGGTGTTTTTACAATCCTCTTTGTTCACCCTTGTTTCATCTTCTTTACTACAAGCTTCTTCTTCTTTTCTATTTGTTTTTCCAAACACTTCTCTTTTGTTTCTTCGACGTTTTCATCGCCTTCTCCACCTACCACATTCTGGATTTTCTTTTCTTTTTTTTCTTTTCTTTGTCATTCTTTTAACAAAGAAGAATTGTAACAAACAACGTGAATAAAAAAACTGTCAATGCTTCTATCGCCTCCCTTCCCTGTGGATATGACCGTTTGAGCCAATGCTATAACGGAAGCATCGAGGGTACATTAGCACATTCGAGCTTTTACATTGATTTCACAAACCACACATTTTTGAGTGCTAGTACTTCCCCGATCAGATTCCTTTGAATATTATAATGAATCCAAGGAATCTATCACCGGCTAACCCCAGGAAAGGCCTGATTGAATTTTGGCAGAAGATGTATTCTTTGTTGCTAGAGTATCTTTTAGTCTGGAGTGTGCCACATTGACTTCTCCTAACCTGGCTTACTTTTTACTTCAACCTGACTCTTGCAACAATTTCTTCTGCCTTTTTGCTTTGTAAGACTAGCTGGTTCCAAGTGCGACATTCAGCCACTCCATTTTGAGTTAGGAGTGTTGTTTGTAGATTGCAACAAAAGTCTCTCCCAATATAGATTAGGTCATACCGCTTGACATCGGAGTACCATACTATAAAATCTCCACAAATGTCTTGATCGACTCTCCTTTTTCTGCTTAATGGTGAGGAGAGAGTTGGCACAGATATTTCTGTGACATTTTCAAAGCAGCGAGCCAGAAATAACTTTTCCAAGTTAGCTTATTTCTTAATAGAGCCCGCATGGAGATTCATGAACCATTCAAAGGCAACCCTTTAAGAGTATCGATGAATAAACAACCATGAAGCATCGTTTGATACTACATTCCCAGTCTGATACATGAAGTACTATATCGTTGTTCGATGACCCCTTACCATCAAAGTTGTGTAGATTGAGCCTTGAACCTGGGAGGGTAGGGAGTAGCATCCGTCCAATTGGGTAGGGTCTGACCAATCCCATTTCTTGAAGATCGCTTCATTTACAATGGCTTCGACGTATTTTCGAGCTCGATTATCCTCTTGGCATAACTATCTTTGGCTTTTGAATTCTCTAGTTCTTCAGAAGACTCAGGATTTTCATATTGAAGTTACTCTAATAGCCATCAGAGTGTTAAGAGTTAGAGTTTTCACCCTTCTTTTTACCCCTGCTTTTGCTAGAAGAGGCCTCGATTTTGAGCTTTTCGACTTCCTCTTCTGCTTGTTAAGTAAGAGAGCTATCATCTTCTTGAAATCATTGATAGACTTTTTTAGGCTTGGAGCATATCATGCTGCACTTGGTTGCACCAGAGAT
>JAVJIF010000086.1:0-20000 GCA_038442645.1 Agave tequilana
CGGGTCATGCAACATCTCGGCATTCCTACCCATCGTTTGAGCCCCACCCAGGCGACTATCTACGGGTTCAATGCCAACCAAGACCCGTCCGATGGGGAAGATCAAGCTCAGGTGTCAGATTGGAAGCCTCAAGTCGGAAGTGACATGCTACATCATCGACGCCGACACTTCCTACAATCTGTTGCTGGGACGACCGTGGATTCACCACAACTCCATCGTTCCCTCCACTCTCCACCAAGTCATGAAGTACTTGACGGGAGTGGAAATGTGCAGACGTTTGATTGCCGAAAGGCATCCGTTCAAAGGGGTCGAGAATTATTTCACCGACTCTTTGCTGTACCAAGATCCGTGGAAACGGATGAAGCCCCACAACCAGAGGAGCCAGACTCTGGTAATGAGGCTGACACTGAGCCTGAGAAAGAAGAGTGCTTGTGGGAGTTAGAACCACTTGTAACGGGCACTAATAAACCCGATGTCGATAATACCACCGATGATGTAGGCGGTTGGTATATTAATGAAGATTTAGATTTTGCATATTTTTCTGCGTGTGCTTCTGATTCAATACCCGTCAGATACTAGCACTGATATAGATGACGATCTCTGGTCGGCAATGGGTGCCTTAACATCATTGCATGTACCAGTGAAATCGTCCTTCGAGACATACCAGACGATGGTAATGCGCAAGAATCTATATTTATGGTTCCAGCAAGACGGAAAGGCCAAAAACCAATTCTTTTTGGGCGAATCTCGTCTGAACCAACGCCCCGCGAAGAATCGGAAGGCGAGGAAGAATCCCCTCAGTTCGATCATTACGAACCAAAAGCGCTCAAAATAATGAGATGCATGGGGTACGACACGACCAACAAACCCGGGTTGAACTTCGGCAAAGGAAGGAGGACGTTGCTTCAATCCTTTGTGCCAAAAGGGAAGGCCCCCGATTATTATCATCGGACACGCCGGGGGTTAGGCTATGTATCAACTCCAGTCCCATCAGCCTCGATTCTCAAGAATCGTCGAGCAACGATTACTCTTCGGACACATCATCTTGGGAGTCAGATGTCAGTGTCGGCAACATCTTCAAGGAACTTTCAGTGAACATGGTTTGGACAAGCCACCTGGAAGATGGAAATGAAGAAATGATCCAATCCGATACAGATTTTTGGATCAAACATTTAAATGCTCTTTGGGATACCGCTTTGAACAGCGCGAGCCGCCCACAGAAGACAAGGTTGTTCAGATCAACCTAGGAGATGAGGCTAACCCTAAGCCCATCTTCATAAGTGACGGCCTGTCACCTTCGGAGAAGAAGAAGATCTAATATCTCTTGTACAAGAGTATATAAACGTCTTCGCCCGGAATTATGAGGACATGCCAGGACTTGATCCTCAAGTGGCTATGCACCGCCTCAACATCAATCCGGACGTAAAGCCTGTCAAACAGCAGCAGCGACGGTTCCGTCCAGAAATAATGGAGGCAATTCAATCAGAAGTCAGAAAACTTATTGATTCTGGCTTCATCAGGGAAGAACAACATCCCGACTGGGTAGCCAACATTGTCCCAGTTGCCAAGAAGAACGAGAAGATCCGGATCTGCATCGACTTCCGTGATCTAAATGAGGCTTGTCCCAAAGACGAATTCCCATTGCCAATCACAGATGTCATGATTGACAATACTTGTGGATTCGAACGAATGTCCTTCATGGACGGATTCTCAGGATACAATCAAATCAAAATGTATCCTGATGACGAAAAGCATACCTCCTTCAGAACACCTCTAGGGGTATATTGCTACACCGTCATGCCCTTCGGACTGAAAATGCAGGGGCAACATACCAAAGGGCCATGAACGCCATTTTCCATCAGCATATACGCAAAACGGTGGAATGTTATGTTGATGACATCGCGGTAAAAAGCCGCACTAAAGGTGATCACATAGCAGACCTGAAGGTGGTCTTCGACATCTTGCGGGCTCATCAATTGAAGATGAATCCCACAAAGTCCTTCCTGGGGGTGGCCAGTGGCAAATTCTTAGGATTTGTTGTAACATCCACCGGAATTCACTTGGACCCGGAAAAGGTTCGCGCTATCCAGGAGATGCAACCTCCGAGAAATCTCAAGGAAATCAGGGGATTGCAAGGACGATTGGCGTACATCCGTAGGTTCATCTCAAACCTTTCCAGAAGATGCCAACCCTTCGCTAAGCTGATGAAGAAGGGTGTCTCGTTCATTTGGGATGACGCTTGCCAACACACGTTCGAGGAAATCAAGCAATACCTCACCCAACCACCAGTCCTTGCAGCTTCGGTATCCGGAAAGCCTTTCCTGGTATACGTCCGAGCAATGGACCATTCTTTGGGAGCTCTATTAGCTCAGAATGACGATCAAGGACGTGAGCAAGCAATCTACTATCTGAGTAGAACAATGATCGGAGCCGAACATCGGTATAACCCGATCGAGAAGGAATGTTTGGCACTGGTGTTCGCTATCCAGAAAATGCGACACTATCTGGTAGGCCAAACTATAAACGTCATATCAAAAGTTAACCCCCTGAGGTTACTTATGACTAAACCTTCATCGCTAAATGGCCGACTGGCAAAATGGGCCATATTGCTCTCCCAATATGAGATGCGCTTTTTACCACAAAAGGCCATAAGGGACAAGCAGTCGCGGATTTCCTAACTGAGCACCCAGATCCGAGGGCAGCCAAAGTCTACGAGGATCTCCCAGATGAAGTTGCTGAAGTCTGCCTGACTCAGACATCGTTCGAAAGTCAAGTATGGCAACTTTTCTTCGACGGTGCATCAAGAACAAGCCCGAAGGGACACGTAGTAGCAGGGGTAGGAATAGTACTCGTATCCCCACAAAATTATGTGATTCCCCGAGCTGTCTCATTAACTGAGCCTTGTTCCAACAATGTGGCGGAGTACAACGCTCTTTTGATTGGGAGGCAATTCGCCGATGAGATTGGCGTTAAAAATCTCGAGGCATATGGCGACTCAAGCTCATCGTCAGCCAAGTTCGCGGGGAGTACGAAGTCAGACATGAAGACTTAGTACCATATTACAACGCGACTATTCGCATGGCCGAGGGGTTTACAAGCTTCTACATCGACCATGTACCGCGCAGGCAAAATGCGCACGCAGATGCACTCGCATCCCTGGCTGCCTCCTTAGCTCTTCCAGCTGGAGCAATGGAGAAGATATTCGTCTACAGCCACGACCTGTATTGCCCGAGAAATGCTCTCGAGGACTATCAGGAGTCAACGGGAGGTCGTAACCGCGAAGAAGCACTTGAAGCATCAACCGGTCCAGAGCCTAGAGAATGGCGATTCCCCTACATTGATTTCGTCTTATACGGCATTCTGCCTGAAGACACCAAAGAGGCGGCTGCCATTCGAAGGAAAGCCCCCAAATTCTATTATAATGCGATTATGCGAACATTGTATCGTTGATCGCATGACGGGATCTTACTCCGGTGCCTCTCACCAAAAGAAGCCCAAGAGATATTGAGGGAAGCCCACGACGGTATGTGTGAGCCCATCAACCTGGCCCAAAATTGGCACATCGACTCCAAAGATTGGGTTACTACTGGCCCAAGATGATTGCCGATGCCGTCACTTATGCCAAGAGATGTCACGCCTGCCAAGTGCATGGGGATTTCATCCATCAAGCACCAGGGTACCTCCACTCTACGACCTCTACTTGGCCATTTGAAATGTGGGGGATGGATGTGGTTGGCCCTATCAGCCCACCATCATCAAAAGAACATCGGTTCATTTTGGCAATAACCGATTATTTCTCTAAGTGGGCTGAAGCCATTCCCTTGAAGGAAGTCAAGTCGTCGAACGTGATCAAGTTCGTGAAACACCACATATTTACCGTTTCGGTGTACCTCGGCGAATTGTCCATGACAATGGGCCTCAGTTCATCAGCCAGGCTTTCCAGAGATTCTGCGCTAAGTTCAGAATCCAGAGTATGTCCTCAACGGCATACTATCCTGCTGCTAATGGCCTCGCGGAAGCTTTCAACAAGACTATTGGCAAGCTTCTCAAAAAGTTCGTCTCGAAAAGTCAACGAGATTGGGACGACAAGCTGGGTGAATGCTTATGGGCTTACCGCACAATTGTGTGAACCCCAACTAAAGCTACGCCATTTTCTTTGGTATACGGGTGCGAAGCCGTCCTTCCACTCGAAATCCAAATTCCATCTCTACGTGTCGCCCTGACAGCGGAGATGACAACAGAGGAGAAGCATCGACAGCGACTCTAGGAATTGGAGGCCTTAGACGGTAAGCGTCTGCAGGCCCAACAGCAAATCGAGCTCTACCAAGCTCGAATTACAAGAGCCTTCAACAAGAAAGTTAAAGTGCGAACTTTCAAGATAGGCGACCTTGTCTTAGCCGTCGAAGACCCATGGTGATGACGCACAAAACAAAAGGCAAATTTCAGCCCAAGTGGGAAGGACCATTTGTAGTAGAGTCAGTCTACTCAAATGGGTCATATCGCCTCATAACCTTGAATGGCGATACACTCATGATGCCGATCAATGACAGGTTCCTGAAGAAATACTATCCTTAGATGGTATTCTTCCGCTGATCAAGTTAAAAATACACCTCTGATCAAAACAAGAAGAGCTTCTTCATTAATATCCGACGCCCCCGACGGCTAAGGATAGAAGAAAATGTTGGCTTCTAAGTCCAACATAAGTCTTCGACAACTCATCATGCTGAGGGGAATAGCATGGCTAGCCCAACTCAAACGGTAGTTGGTAAAGGCACCTCAAACCCGTTGACAGCTGAGGATTTGCTAAAAATCCTAAGGGACACGTTCCCATTTGATCCGACGCCTCCGACGGCTAAGGATAGAGGAAAATGTTGGCTTTTAAGTCCAACATAAGTCTTCGACAACTCATCATGCTGAGGGGAATAGCATGGCTAGCCCAACTCAAACGGTAGTTGGTAAAGGCACCTCAAATCCGTTGATAGCTGAGGGTTTGCTAAAAATCCTAAAGTGGACTTGGCTCCACTCTTTCCTCCAAAATCCCCTACCAATTATCATCCACAGAATGGTAGGTCTACAAATTACACCATTACTAAGTTAATACTATACCTCTGGTAATGGAAAATTTTCAATATTCCTTGTCGAGTACAAGTTTTGGTTGTCAACTCTACACGGAGTATCAAATTTTCAAATTTGCCAAGTTAACACTACACCTCTGGCACTTCAAAATTTTCACTTGTCAATTCTCACCAATAGAATGACAGGTCCTCAAATTACTCTTATCATGAGTCAATCTTTGTCAAGTTAATACTATACCTCTGACAAATTACTGTTAAAGTTTAACACCACACCTCTAACAGTAATCAAGTTTCTGCCAGGTTTAATATTACACCTCTGACAGTCACTTTTCTTCAGACTTCCACACCGAAGCTGAAATGGATGATGCTAAGTTAACACCACACCTCTAGCATCCAAGTCATTTCTAAGTTCAACAATACACCTATGGCCATGACTTTCCTCGGACTTCCTTATGCAAGCCGAGATGACCAATGCTAAGTTCAACATTACACCTCTAGCATTACCCTCACTGTCAAGTTAAACATTACACCTATGACAGTGACATTTCTGAGTTAAGTTAATATCACACCTCTGACTCACATCCTTGTCAAGTTAACATTACACTTCTGACAAGACCACTTCCAAACCGTTAAGTTAATATCACACCTCTGACGGTAACAAAATTTCCTAGATTCCCCACGAGTCTAGTCCCACTTGTTATTCTATTCAACAGAATAACAAGTCTACCTAAAAACATTGTTAGGTTAATACTATACCATCAACAGTGTTTCCATCAAATTCCCAGTTGAGCTCAATCAAGTTAATCCCAAACACTTGATAAAAGTTCACCCTCCCTGGGGGGTACCAATTCTACTTGTCGCTTTCTCTTACAAAGTGGCAGGTCCACAAAAAATTATTTCATCTCTGTCAAGTTAATATTACACCTCTGACAGTATTGTGAGAGTTCCTGAAATAGAATCTTTCCCTCCAAAGTTTGACTGGTTGAGATTATCATCATAATTTTGACAAAGTCAGAGATTCGTTGCTTCTATGAGTCTAAGACAAAAAGTTCAAGACAATGAAAGAGGCAAAAAGAAAAGTGTCACTTTTATTTATTTCCAAATATATGAAAGTGATACAAAATGCTCTCTTATACAATAAGATTGAGTGTTACAGTAAAAACGCTCTCTTATACAATAAGATTGAGTGTTACAATTAAGGAGTATAAAGAAGTCCCTCTCTCTCTCAGGGGTTGCACTCACTCCTTAAAGCCGCGTCTAATTCCAAGTGCGCGATGTTTTGTGGCTACAATAGAAACTGGTTACACCACGATGCATGACGTAAACATCGAAAGAGCCCTAGCTGACTAAGCTAAGAGCAATGGTGTTCTTGAGGTCCGGTGGCAGCAGAAAGCCCTGCAAACCCTCATTTATGAGCATCTCTTTCCCCAGCTGGCCATCCAGCAGACATGGAGAGTCCTCGATGTCACTTCTGGAGTGGGAGAGGAAGAGGATCCTATCATAAACCGTATCCGCCGTAGCCCCCTCGCCGCCATACTTACCCTGACCATCTCTTGCCAGCAGGCATGACTGGTGCAGTGGATCTGAAGAGACCTTGGCGAGGGTCGAGTCCTCGTCAGGGACATAATATATTCCCTTATGGACGACGAGAACTATAATATATTCCCTTGTGGACGAACATCGAACAAGTCCGCCGGCTGAAATATTCTTCCAGGGGCCAGCGAACCTGAAAACAAAGAATAAACAAGAGGGTTAGAAAATCTGGAACTTAGTGTACTTCAGCAAAAGAATACTAAGTGACAGACGCGGCTATTGCCAAAGACTACAGACGCGGGAATGATCCGCGCAGCGAGTTGTCAAAGGCTGCAGACGCGGGAATGAGCCCGCGCAGTCAATTAAACTACCGCGCCAACAGAGACAGACGCGAATCAGAACTGTGGAACACACAGGATTCAAACGCAGCCTCATCTTACGCCCGCGTCTAAAAGCACAAGACGCGAGAAACTTCAGACGCCGAAAATTGCCATCTCCCTGATGAATAAACAGGAGTTGCAAGATTCGGGTCTGAAAATTTCAGCCCAATTTGGAATTCATTCAAGTCAATGGCCTTAAAACGCGAGCTTCATGAGCAAAGCCCGCGCCAAGTGCCAAGGATTTCAGCACTCGCGTCCAGAGAGGAAGTTGGCGGCGCAAATTCCAGAAGGAATGCACCAACTCAGACTTCATGAGAAAATTCCAGATGACAATTCTTCAGGAGATGCCAAAGTGCAAGTTTGGGCGGGCTAAAGACATCATGGCGGGTCGGAATGGCATACCCGCAGAGGCCTCCGTCAAGAGCAGATTACTCTGCATCAGAACAGAGACATGAAAGGCGATCAAAGAGTCGCTTCCGTCTGAAGAGACCAAACAGAGGCATGAAGACTCTGGGTCATCTTCGTCCACGTCCATGGAGGCAGAATCCCTATTGGAAACTCTAGAGAAGGCAGGATTTCTCGGAGCAAAACAAAAGGAAACAATCCAACTTTGGATTGTTAAAGAGGAAGAGGGTGAGCTATTTATAGGCAGACCCTAATAACTGTTATTAATGGTGCATCAATCGGAACCGTCGCGCACGACTGTCAAAGTCCAATGGAGGACTGACGCGTGGAACGCCTCTTTGGGAACCGTCGAAGGCACTGGTCTCCAACCGCCAGCGCTGTTTTTGCGTTAAAAGGCATTAATGCCTTCAGTCCAGTGAAAAATTGACGCGTGGACAACTGCCTTGGAAAACAACGGATGACCCGGTTTCCCAATCGACAGTAAAGACTTGACGTTCAAAGATCTCCTCAAAATCTTTATGTCAGGCTGCATGTAACGCCTCGAAAGTGGCACCAAGACGCAGGCGTAAAAGTCGCGTCCAGGAATTCGCGTCTCCCTTTCAGATTAAATGGTGTCCATCCGCGTTCCATAGGCATGTCCGCGTGACTCAAAGTCGCGTCCCTTCAGCAAACAATGCTGCGTCCCTCACGTCTGCTCTATCTGTGTCTTTCTCAGCAAGACAAATTCGCGTTTCACTCTGTGATTGACGCTGCGTCTCATCAAAAGGACTTAGTAAAATCTAAGTTCCTATGAAATGATGACCGCGTCTCACCCTGTGATTGACGCCGCGTCTCATCAAAAGGACTTTGTTCTATCTAAGCTCCTATGGACGGATGACCGCGTCTCACTCTATGGATCAATGCCGCGTCTCATCAAAAAGACTTAGAGTCGACGCCGCGTCTCATTGAAAGAACTTAGTCTTACCTAAGTTCAGTATTCACAGCCAGTGATCAGGGAGTTGAATTCATCCACAGCTAAACAAGAAGATGGAACAAAAATTTCAAAAAAAACTTTTATTATATCGAAAATAGTAAAAGTGGATACAAACACTCTAATAGAGTGTCCTCTTCTTTACAAAAAAAAAGGGGGAAGAAGGGGAAAAGGCTAAAAGTCTTGATCCGGCAAAGAACGGATACGCTCCCTGAGACGATGCATCTCGTGCTGACGTGCCTTCTCAGCCTCCATCATGGCTTGGACCCGCAGCTCCTCTTCAGATAAAAAGGGTTTTGCAGCCAGCTGTGCTCGCAGAGATTCCAACCTGGAGGAATGAATGGTCTGGCTTTCTTCAGCTCGTGCCTTCGCAGCTTGTTGCTCCTCCAGCCTCTTCCGGACGGTGGCAAGCGTCCTCTCATTATCCGCGATCATGGCTTCCGCCTTAGCGATGGCAGACCTAGCATTGGTAATGGCGAGCTCTGCGTTTTGCCGAATGAACTCGGATTCCATTGAATCGTCAGCCAGTTTCTGACATTCAGCTTGGAACGCTCGAGATTGCGGACCTCTTCAGCAACTTGTGCTTCCACCTCCTGTCGCTCTATTCCTGGGTGGCTAGGAGCCTAGTCAAGATGACCTGGGCTTCTTGAGAAGAACTAGCATTGTCCAAAGACTTCAGCTCTTTCAGGTCACTTCCCAATCGCTCTACCAACAACATACACGACTTGGCAAGCGAGGAGCCTCCGGTTAATTCGATGTTACCGGCCATGTTTCCAAGAAACGTCCGGGCAAAGTCAAAAGAGCTACGCCCAGACAGGATAAAATCGATGCACGATCGCATCGCGTCAAGGAACTGCTGCACCGTTTTGCGTGTCAGGAAATCCATGGTATCATCACCCGAGATACTCCCCGACCCCTTTCTATCGTGAAGAAAGGGGTGCAAGTCGGCTCTTTTGCGCGAGAGTCGTGCTGACCGTCGATACGGCAAGAGCGAGACTGGCCACTGGCGCTTCCGGAGGTGTTATCTCTGCAGGAACCTCCACAGCTAATGATGGAGTAGTAAGCGCAACCTCCTCAGAAGCTTCAGCCGAGACCTGAGCTGTGTGGCCTTTTAGAAGGGTACCGACCGTCGGACTCTCTACCTGAGCCCCCTCAGTTCCCTCTGCAAGTTATTGCGACATTAGCCACAAAGGAGAAAAGCGAAACATTTAAAATATCAGAACTTCCTTACCATCTGGGAGGTCCAGAGATGCCGAATCCTTGGGCGAATCCTGCGGAGTGGAAGTCTCCCTGGCTTCAATAGTAACCCCTTCACCCTGCAGAGTGGGTTCTTCCCCGGCCTTAGGGGTTGCCTCCTCTTCCGGCAAAATGGAAGGCTCCCCAATTTCAGTAGTTGCCCTCTCTGGAGTTATCTCGGCAACTGAAGCCTCGACTCCTTCGGGCTGGGTCAGCTCTTTTACCGTCTCCTCGATAGCGAGGAGATTACAGCTTTAATGTCCCCGGCCAACCCTGCAGCATAAAAGAAGAATGTTAAAGCATCCTCTTCAAAATAAAAAGGGAAATTAGGTCAAAAGGTGAAAAGAGTACCTTCAGCGGGAATAATCGCCAGTTGTGATACCGTTGATGGCTCACCCCCGTATATTTCTTCCTCTGAGATGTGGGATAACTTACTCGGATCAGGAAGAGCGGGTTCATCGCCGTAGTCGACCTCGTCTTCAAAATCGCTTTCCCCTGAGAGTGAGGAAGACGATAGCGCCACGCGCGAGACTTCTGCAGCCGGAGCCTTGCCACCAATTACCCCAGTGGTAGGACTGGGGTCAACTGCCCGAGGACTGGAGATGAAGACATAAGGCGACCCAGGTTGCTGTGCCTCATCTCTCCCTTCATGAGCAAGTAAAAACCCGGGTTGAACTGAAATCCCCGGAATATCGACATCTCCTCCACTCATGATGTCGACCTCTAGCTGCTCATCCTCGTCAGCGGTGGTGGCTCTGTCAACGAGCTCCCCTTCCTCCGCAGACCTACGGTCTCTGCTGCTCGACCTAGGGGCACGGACTAAATGAACATCCTCTTCAGCTATATCTTCTTCCCTCAGTACCTCAACGACAGCAGGGATGTCTTTGGATCGGGAGACTTCGGTTGTCAAGTCTCTCCGAACCCTCTTGGGAGCAGGTTCAGCAGTTGAAGCAGAGCGTTGACGACGCTTGCTTACCACCTGTCGAGTCTTTGTTGCTCGTGGCTCCGCCCTTGCTGCTTGCGGCTCCTCCCTTGTTGGTCGCGGCTCCGCCCTTATTGCTCGTGGCTCCCTTTCCGATCTTCTCTCGACCTCCTTCTGGGCCTTCAGGTACTGGTTGGTGAGTTTCGAGTGTTTACCAGACTCTGACCTTGCCTCGAGATTTGCATTGATGCTCTCAATACATGAAGACGCCGGAACAAAGTCTGATGTCTGGATGGCTTGGAAATACCAAGTGCAGAAGTTGAAGCTCATACGGCACTTGGACCCCTCGATAGGTAGACGGAAAGTTGCTCCCGTCCCTCCGGCCACACTGTAGTACCAAGCCCGAGCACCTTCGAACAAGTTTCCTTCGAAGGCGAGTTGAGCATTGGGATTCCCGACGTAGAGTTGATCGTAGCCGAACTGTCGAGCGAAACGATTCGGCATGTACGCCCGATGGTGCATGAAGTCCCTTGCCGGAAAAGCACATATCCGGGCCGAATATTGATCAACCACCAGAAGACTCCCGCGGACAACCTCGTGAAGCCATCTGAGCCCGTGGAATCAGTAAATAGATCCCCGAAAGATGCACCAGAGATCTCGGGGAAGCAGCGATTGAGCTGGTAATTCGCAGAATCTGAAAGTCGCTTCCGGACGTAATATATATAAAGATCACGCCAGCTCGAATCCTCCAACCGCTGTACAAAAGGGACGGAACTCTCCCTCCAACGCACCACCGTCATCAGAGAAGGGCAGTGCATCACGTACCAAGCCATGAGGTACGTATATGGCAGCTCGATCCGAGGGTTGGGGCGCTTCACCGTCGGATTCCCCTCTGAGTCAACATACGGCTTGCCGTGGGAGTCGACAGTTTTCGGCGCCTCGCAGAAACTCTTGGTTAGCGCCCGCAACCCGCTCTGAATGCCAGCCGCCACGGCCGGGAGAAGGGCTATAGGGTTGCCATGAGCCAGGAGCACCGCCGGGTACACCACGTCAGCAACAATAGCTTCATGTGGCAGCGTGGGCACCACACAACGCTTCAGCCACAGCATCAAAAAGCCTGCCAACAGTGCCCTATCGGAGATAGGGGTCCAGGCTTGATGGTGGAAGCTTCAAAAATCAGGTCAGGGTCGAAACCGTCCTCGTTCGAAACCGTGGTGTAGAAGCCTTCAGAAGCCTTGTCGATTCTGTCTTCAATCTCCCTGTCGGAACTGGGAGCCAGTCGGGTTATCGGATTGTCTTTATTATTGACATCGTTGAATAAGTAACTGGCCCAAGACATTTGCTTGACTCCCTGCGACCTCCAGGCGGTTATCTGACCGCAAATGTGGAAGTGACACATCACTTCCCAGTAAGTCTCGTACACCCGAGGAAACTCTTTCTTCAAGAGGTGGAGCTCCTCAGTGGTCGGGACATATTCCTCATAGGGAATGTCCCCTGTTGCCAGCCCCGAGACCTCATATAGCTCGTGCAGTGCAAGGCCCATCTCTCCGACCGGGGTAAAGAATGTCCCCGTCAGAGGATTGTAGCGCTCCAGGATCCCGAAAAAGTTATGAGAGCCTGGTGGGATACTCCACTGTACGGCCCTGACCGCCGGGTACAGTCCCACACGCTTTAGCAGATCCCCAAGATCGGTGAGGACGAAACCCACCATCCTGCCCCACCAGTAGTTCTCCGTGGAATGGACCCACCCGGGCGAACGGAACCCGACCGGATAATCACCCTCCGCTTCCATGAACGCGTTGAGGAAGGTAGTGCCAAGTTATGGTATCTCTCCGACCGGAACCTCAGACTTGCGCGACCCAGGGAATAGGCCGAGAACCGACCTGTCATGGCTATCATGACGGTGTACTTTATGGGAACCCAAATCACCGAGAGTAATCTCAGGGACATATCGAGAAATGTCCCATTCCATCTTCCGAGGGACGGACATGTGCTGGAAGTAGGATAGCGGGAACATCCTCTCCATGTCCGGAAGAAAGAATCTTCCACCCTTTATCTGACGGAGCCATTTATAAGTTCCGTCATACACACGATAGCCGCCATCGTTGATACGATCTCCGAAGAAGAAGGCAGGCTTCTCCAGCTTGACGTGAGCATCCGTTGTGAATGCCGCATCGGTCATAAGTACCCGAAGAGTTCTCATGTCAACATTAGAGAGCCTCTCCCTGCGATCCTGCGACTGGTCAGCAGTCACAGGGACAGTCCTTCGTAGCACAAAGGTCAAGTCCTGGTCAGCACCACCTACATGTCCAAAGTGGCGCGTCTTGGCGAGTGAGGCAGAAGGATGGGGCACTGCAAAAGAAAAGGACACTTAGTTAGATACTTTATTAGAGAAAAAAAGTGCTAAGTGTTCATAACCCAGACGCAGAAGAGATACTGAACGCAGGAATTATCAAATCCGCGTCCAGACCTGCGAAACCGCGTCCAAACGCAGAAGAGATACTGGACGCAGGAATTATCAAACCCGCGTCCAGACCTGCAGGATCCGCGTCTCCACCACCAGAAGGTCATTGAATGTCCTTGATGTCACTTCTGGGGTGCGAAAAGAAGGGAGTTATCCACCTTAACCCTTCCATCACCACAACCGCCAGAAGTTAAGGAGGGTAACTCCCTTCCTTTCATACCCCCAGATTTCTAATTGCTTGGACTCAGGTGCCAGATTCATCAAAATCGGCAGCTGATGAAACAGAATGCAAGGATCAAATCCGCGTTCTGCAAACCAAGTTCGCGTCTGAACCCTTCACAATTAGAAATATTCTAAGTGAAGAGTCCGAAATGCAGGACCCAATGGCACGAGGGTTCAAACCCGCGCCTCGGTTATCAACTCAAAGACTGCGTCTGAGACCGCGTCTGAGAATCAAACACGAGTTATATTTTGTGTTAAGGATTCTTAGGGTTCTATGAACTTCCGTTAATGGCGAAATCCACGCCTAAAAGGCATTATACCTGGGAAAGCGACATCCTGCGCAGAGCAAGCGCCCCTCTGGACCTCGGCGACAGTCGCCCGTGAAGAAGAGACGGTTGGCTTGGTCTTGGGTGCCATCTTTAATTCCAGTAAAAGGAGATGAATAGTTCAAAAGTCCAGTAATGGAGATGAACTGTTCAACAGAGGAAGAAGAAAACTCTCTTTCTTGAGCAAGTGCGTTTAGAGAAGAAAAGATGTCTCTCTGACTGTTGCCTTTTATAGGCACAAGGATTCGCGAAGATACGCGGCGTGTGGCCCGATAAAAGCTGCAGCGAATCATCGCATGACGCGTGGAACAAATCATCGCGAAGATCATGCGTCACGACTCCGCAGCGAGTCATCATTTGACACGTGGCGCGGTTCAGTTAATGAACCAGGAAATCCGCGCTCCAAAAGGTGAAATCCTGCCGGTTCCCCAGGCCAGCTGGCGGCGTAATCATGACACGGCACAGATTCGCACCCAAGGGACGCACCTCTTCGATGGACATGCCCCGTCAGCATCTCCATAAATGCATTCGGAAGGTCGCGTCTCTCTACGAAGTCCGCGTCCGACCCAGCGGGCCCAACATCGGGCGCGTTTCCATGGCCAACGGACGCACCCTACAGAAATCGCGTCTTTAAAGCAGTACCATCTCGGCTTTTCGAAAAGAACCTGCGTTCGGCTCTCCTGCTTCTGCAAAATCAGTTCAACAGTACACTGACGCAAGCAGACGACCAACCACTCCTGGCTTAAAGCACACCCGTGACAGACTAAAAGCAATCGGGGAGGTTTAGACTGTGCATTTAGACACTCAACATGATCAACTCTGGTGGCTTCAAAGAGTTCAAACAGTACACTCACGAAGACCAACTCCAGATAAAATCAAACCCGGAGCACTAACAGTCCAGTCATGAAAGCAAATATGGCTAAAATCCAAAGTATTTCGAAATCCGTCCCAGTTAACTGCGGAATATCGAAAACTTTGGAGGGGGTTCTGTAGGCTGTCCAAAAGTTACTGGAGGACAAGCCATTGAAAAGCAAAGTTTCAAGCTCTAGACGCGAGGGACTATCACCCGCGTCTCAGCATCAAGGCGCGTTGGCTCGACACCCGCGTCTCAGCATCAAGGCGCGTTGGCTCGACACCCGCGTCTCAGCATCAAGGCGCGTTGGCTCGCACACCTGCGTCTCAGCATCAAGGCGCGTCGGCTCGACACCCGCGTCTCAGCATCAAGGCGCGTCGGCCTGACACCCGCGTCTCAGCATCAAGACGCAAAGGTCTAAAACCCGCGTCTCAGTTATAACCGCCTTGGTTAAGGGACCAATCACTGCCTACACGTAAGGGAAATCAGCCCCCATCGTGGCGTGTCTTTAGCAGGCACGTGGGTTAGTTACCGCCCATGTAGCGGGAAGGTTGGCCCTCATTGTGGAGCGTTTTTAGGGGGCACGTTCACCCCTGGTACCTCTATAAATAGCCTCGTTTGCTATGAGGTCAAGGCAATCGGCATCGAGAGGGGAGATCAGAGAATCAATCGGACGAAGAGAGACAGAGGGCGACACAGAGAGAAAAGAAGCAGATCAACTCTTCAGCAAGTTTGCTGCGTACGAGCTAGCTTTCGCCTACCTTCTCTTTTAGAGTTTTGGTAGACAGAGCTGTGTCACTCTTTCTACCGGCCGAAGAGATCCCTGAAGGACGGTCATCTGGTCAACGGAGAACAAGATTCACTCTCCACCGCCACGCGAAGAACCCAGCCTTAAACAAAGGGGGATTCAAGATTCAATATCCTCCCTCCTTGTAACCGGAAGGAACAGTTTTGTTGTAATCCTTTTCATTTGATTCAAGGAAAACTTTTACTGCAATTCCTGTCTTCTCCTTTCCCGGGTCATACAGTTTGAACCCAGGACCAACCTTGTACTTTGTAGGAAACCACTTAATACAAAAGCTTAAGTTGATGGGTTTGGGCAAATGCTGTATATCAACCACTTTTTATATTTGACATAAATCTAGTAGAACGAAAGAAAACGAGAAGAAGGATTTAAGAGATTGGGAGCCAGTGAAACCTGAAGTCTCACAATTAATGAGAATAGTGTAGTAAATTTTACATCCCCAAAAATTATGTTACATATTATTCTTTTTAGATCTGTCATTTGCAAATAAGCTTTACAAAACTTCCGCTTGAATGCTTTGTTTTCTTGTTGTGACAGCTTGTTCTCAAAAGGGCTTTCACATTCAGCGATCAGTTTCACAACTATCACAGTTAATAGTATAATCAATATTATTGATCTCTGTTCCTACAGGGATGTTTGCAGGACACATGTTAGTTGTTTTATATTTATATTTAGTTTAAACATACATCTCAAGTGGATTGTAATATTCTTTATGAGGTATGACTCTGTATTGATTGATAAGACATACTTGGAAGGTTGATGGAAGCTTTGGTCATTACAGGTGCTTAATGATGGAGCTGGCGTCTAATTTTGTTGAGGCATCTGATGAAGACCCAACTGTGATAATTTTCAGCTTAATAAAGTCTTATTTATTGGTATACTTTTTACATCTTTATGAGTGGTTCTTAAAAGTCCTACCTTTGGAATAGGATGAAATTATGTTGTTTGTATTCAACACATCATTTAGACTGTAATATTCCTAGTTAACAATACTGTATTTTTATTTTTCTAAGAAATTATTTTTTGTTTTATTGGTTATTTTATTATTTATTTTAAAGCATTGTTCGTTTTATTTTTGATTAATCTATTTTTTTGTATATGTGTATAAGTATATGTATGCATTATATTTATATACTATTTTTGCTCTTGTTATTATCCTTAATATTATTATTGTCATGATAAATACTATTACTATTTTTTTGTTATTATTATTAGTTTCCAAGCCTAGCTCATCCTATCAAGCCCATTTTCATTTATTTCTAATTCATTTTTTTAGCCCATACACTTCTATTGTCTTCCCACTCTATTTTTGCCCATTCAAAACCCAAACTCTAATTATCTTTATTTTCCCATTTTCTTAAAGCCCATTACCTTATAGCCTATACTCTATATACCCATTACCCATATCCAAACCCATTTCCCTTACCCAATACTTTTTAACTCTATATATATAATCCTATCATTTACCCTAATCCAAAACTAATCCTAAATTCTAATCAATCTCCTCCTCCATCAGATCCCAACAACAGCCGCCTCCTCTATTCATCTTCTTCTCCCTTCTTTTGCAGTCCCCGAGCACCAACCACCATCGCCTTTGCGAGTTCTTCGGCCACCAACACCCCAACAGTCTCCACGCACCTCTCCTCCTATTCTGTTGCGCCTCACCGGAGCTCTTCCACGACACATCACAACCACCAGGTTGTGAGATCTCCCTCTGACGTCGAGATCCCCATCAGGCCGGTAACCCACAGCACATCCGAGCCCGGTCTCCACCCCCTTCTTCCCTTGGTCGAGTCACCACCACAACACTCCCTTCTTGGCCGAGCCATCTCATGGCTTGCCGAACGCCGCGAACACTCCGCCGTGTGATCTCCGCAAGGCCGAGCTCTCCCTACCTCCTTGGCAGCGCAAGCCCCTCCTCCGGCTGGCTGAGACCTCCAACTGAGCCTTTTCTTCAGCGCACCAGCCCCATAGCCGGCAACACAACCAAGCGAACCCCCGGGCTTCCCCTCACCTCCTTCGGCGAGGAACCACCCCGCGCACATCACCATCTCCCCTAAGCCTTGATCTACCTCCTTGCCGCACCCCCACTATTGGCAGCGCCCGGCAGCAAGCCCCAACTATCAAGGTCACGACAGCAGCCCACTAGGCCTGGTGCATCATCTCCGTACCCATGTTGTGCCCCACAGCACCGCACGTGTTAATGTATGCACGTGTGTGTTTGGTTGCATGTTGCAGCGGTTATGGACTCGTTCGTGCGATCCGAACTCGATAACGGGAGATTCGTTTTGGGGCTCGTTATGGACTCGTTCGTGCGATCCGAACTCGATAACGGGAGATTCGTTTTGGGGCTCGTTATGGATTCAATACACAGGCAATTTGAAGACTGATCCATGGGATGATCCGAGGATCCGTACTGACTCATGCAGTGAAGACCAGACGGCGATTTGATTCTAAAACCTCACAATTTCATGTGAGTATTTGCTCTTGTATCATTTCCTTATTTATCGTTGCCAGTAGCGTTTCTATGTTACCTGTATCACTTCATGAGGCCGTCTGATATATTCAGTGTTTTAAATATCCCCGATATAACCCCGATATTGCGCCGATATTGCGTTTACGGCACCTAGCCGCAATGATTTGGCACATCCAAACCGATATAGCAATTTTCACCCAAAATCGCCGATAAATCGGCATGGACCCGATATATCGGCCGCCATTTCGCCGATTTTGGACCTGATATAGCGTTTTACACTCAATTTCTAGGTTAGGTGTTTGGGTAATTCGAGCGATGTGACAATGTGGCATTTGTGAAGATTCTACACTTGGATAGTGATTATGCATTTATAAGCTTAATATAAGTTATCGAGTTAAGTATATATTAAACATATAAGTATGATGTTTTATGTAGCTTTATATAATTTATGAATATATTGTCTTATTGAGATGCAATTTAAGACAAGAAGATATGTATATTTACAATCCAATTTTGACATCCGATTTTTGAAAATATCCCCGATATGTCCCCGATATATCCCCATCCCCGATAAATTTTCCCGGCCGATGTAGCCGCTGTGGCCGCCATTTAGAACACTGGATATATTTAACCAGTATGATTACTCGTACCATTTCATATGATGTCAGTGAGCGTACACTTTTATTATACAGTTTATCTGAACGCTTATCAGTGCATTTCATGTGATAGTTTGGCCACCCCTATTGATTCAAGACTGTTTGTGATATACAACAGACTGTGACTTGATTCGATTACTGATCAGTTGGCTTAGTGCATATTTGAGGATATATAACATATCTTATGCATAGTGTTTATGATTTTGAACGAGATAATCATCATGTTAAAGGTAAGCCCTTTTATGTCGGCATAGATCAGGGTTCTATGTGCATCTGAATGCATGCATAGATTCATCCATGAACACATGCATCTTTTATATGTATGGTGGCAGTTATCTTCATATAAATTTGGGTAACACTTGCAAAATGAGTAGAGATGTCATAGTTAAATCTGTAAAAGATAGGCAGTTTGCACACCTGTCCCCTATTCTTTGCTCTTGTATAATGCTTCAAGTTATTCGTCTGTTTCTTGATGCAAATTGCTGTGGACAATACTGTTTTTAATGTTTACTGACTTGTTCATGGGATTTAGGAGATTCTTATATTTTGCTTCTGTTTATTTTGTAGTATCAATTCTGGGTCAAATGTATTTGGTGTCGGGATATACTTTTCCTAGCCTAGTGGGTCAGGATTAGTGGAGGAGATTGGTACTCTTGACAGTAAAAAAAAAAACTAATTAGAATGTTGGTTGAAGGGGATATCTTCAGTTAAGGCATATAGGTTAAATTCAAATGAATTTAATTGGATTACTGATTCTTTAGCACTTGCATTATTATGTAACAGAGGATTTCAATTTTCTGGGATAAAATTATTTTTCTCTCTTAATGCTTCTAATTAGTTTACCTGGTCAAATGAGAGGTCAAAATGTGGTTTCCTAATTGCGGGAAATAAGATTCACACATCACTGCCCTGAATGATTGGGTTTCCTTCTAGAGAATGCTTGCATTATCATGTTGATACTTGGAAGATAATTAGTTGTCTTTTTTGTTTAACTGTGCTAGTTGGCAGATTGAGTGTATATTTGCATTTATATGGACTACTGGTCCTATACCTATATTAGAACAGTTGTGTTGGAAACATTTCTATGGAAATTGATAAATCAGCCGAGTTATCCAGTCTATGCTTTCTTTCACTTGCGGTTTAATCATTGACTGTTTCTGTTTTTTATTAGCCATAAACCATAATGACTTATTTTCTTCTTAAACAATCTTTCTCTCTATCGAATTATTGTCCATCGATCTTGTTCTCTCTCAAACTCTCGGAACTCCTGGCTTATAGAAATTTACTCTCTCTCTCTCTCTCTCTCTGTGTGTGTGTGTGTGTGTGTGTGTGTGTGTGTGTGTGTGTGTGTGTTGTACTAGGTTGCAGAAAATTATAGTTTAAATCAAAATTTCTACCTATTCATAGTTGCGGTGTTGTTGAATAGCAAGTTACAAATAAAGGCAAGTCGGTTTAGATTCATATATCATGGTGGTAAAATGAGTAATTTAATCAACATCTACGGTGGCAGTGTGCCAAGATGGTTTAATTTTCATATTGCTGCTGATTATGCACATTCCATTCTTACAACTTAACATGAGTCCAAAACCCTCAAATTTAATTGTAAGCTTCGGCAGAAGACTATCACTGATTTTGGATGAAATGAAGTAGTGACACTACATTATATACATTTCAATG
>JAVJIF010000086.1:25000-94533 GCA_038442645.1 Agave tequilana
TCAATGTGTTTGGTTCTTTCATAGAATATAGGATTTTGAGCAATATAGATAGCAGACTGATTATCATAATGCATAGGCATTGACCCAGGCTGTCTGAAACCAAACTCATCAGTAGATCTTTTAACCACACCATCGACATGCCGTATGAGTCATAGCTTTATACTCAGCTTCTACACTCGAGCGAGATACAACATCCTGTTTTTTGCTCCTCTAAGTCACCACATTTTCTCCAATAAAGGTGCAATACCTAGTAGTAGACTTCTTGTCTTCTCGGTCACCAGCATATCCTGAATCTGAATATTCAGAAATATGTACATGTCCGTGTTTTCTGTACACCAATCCTTTTCCTGGACAACTCTTGATGTATGCCAGAACTCTTATCGCAGCTAACCAATTAGTTTATCTGGGCTGATGCATGAATTTACTCAGTACACCTACAACATAGGTTATGTTTGGCTTAGTAACCGTGAGATATTTCACTTTCCAATCAATCTTTTATATCTTCCTGGATCATCAAGTGCATGACTGTCATCAAACCATAAATCCATATTGGCTTCCATTTGAGTGGTAGCAAGCTTGCATCCCAAAAGTCTTGCTTCCTCTAGAAGATCCAGAGTATACTTTCGCTAGGAAAGAAGTATATTGTGTTTTTAATGTGCAACTTCAATTCCTAAAAATTATTTTGAACGTCCCATGTCCTTGGTCACAAAATGATGCTTAAGATACTGTTAGTCTTCAACAGCCCAGCTGAATCACTACCAGTCAATAAAATATCATCAACATAAACAGTCAGAATTACGATACCAGACTTTGTAGGCCAAAGAAGACATAGTGAT
Organism: Agave tequilana; assembly: GCA_038442645.1. Taxonomy (NCBI): domain Eukaryota; kingdom Viridiplantae; phylum Streptophyta; class Magnoliopsida; order Asparagales; family Asparagaceae; genus Agave; species Agave tequilana. The sequence goes on from JAVJIF010000086.1 coordinate 25,837, forward strand.
TTGAATGACACCAGTGAAATCCAATAACAGAAATGGTAAGGCTGAACTTTTCAAACCACGCCCTTGGATTCTGCTTGAGTCCATATATAGCCTTCTTAAGACAACATACTTTTGTTCGCCCCTGAGCAACATAGCCCGGGGGTTGCTCCATATAAACTCTCTTGAAGATTCCCATATAAGAAAGTATTCTTAACATCCAATTGGAACAATGACCATGACAGGTTAACAGCAATGAAGAATAGAATCCTAATAGAATTCATCCTTGCAACTGGCAAGAATGTCTCAAAATAGTTGATGCCATATATCTGAGTATAACTTTTAGTCACGATCCTAGCCTTATATCTATCCCCACAAGTCCATCTTGGTGGTACTTTAAAGTAAAAAACCGAGCAACAACCAACAATAGCAATATCTGACAAAAAAATAGTAGAAGCAAGTGTAAGCAACGATCTAGGAGATATCTGATAATAGCAGAATCCCGAACTGGCTTGGTTGCAGGAGGATTCTTAGTTTCTACTGGCGGTACTGACAAAAAAAAGTAGAAGCAGGTGTAAGCAACGGCACAGTCAGTGATAGAGGAATAATCTCAAATATAGTGATAAAAACTTGTGAAGAGAAATATGAAAAAGACTCAAAGAACGTAACATCAACAGACACCAAATACTTTCTGGTAGAGGGATTATAGAACTGATATCCTTTTTTTGTTCTAGAATACCCAATAAAAGCACATTTTATAGATCTAGGAGATAATTTATCTAGCCTAGGAGACAAGTCCTGAACAAAACAAGTGCAGCGAAAACACGGGAGTCATGGAGAAAGGTGTTTTGTTAGGAGATTAATAAGAAAAAAGAGATTTTTTTAGAAAACAAAAGAGGACATTCTATTAATCAGATGATAAGCACTTAACACAGTATCAGACCATACATATTTGGGACACTCATATGAATCATTATGGTTCTAGCGACATTCAGAATTTGTCTATGTTTGCGTTCAGCAACTCTATTTTGTTGCGTTGAATGAGAAAAAGAGGTCTGATGAATAATTCCATTTTTGAAATAAAAAATAGATACATCTTTTTTAACATACCCAAGGCTTTGTCAGTAGGAAGCACACGAATTGAAGTAGAAAACTGTTTTTTATTTCATTAAAAAAAGTTCAATAACACTGGAGACCTTTGACCTATCTTTTAGGAGATACAACCATGACATGCGAGAGAAGTTATCAACAAAGAGCAAAAAATATCTAAAATCCTTAATAGAGGGTACATAATTAGGACCCCAGACATCAAAATGGACCAATTTGAATGCATGACTATTACGATTATTGACTCGACTTTGAAAGGTAGCACGATGATGCTTGCCTAACTCACAAGACTCACAACCTAAAAAAAAAATAGAGGACTCAACAGGAATAACAGATCGAACCTTTTGCACCAAAAGATGACCCAAGTACTAGTGCTAAAGTAAACTTGGATCAAGCTGACCTGCAACCAACCCAGTAGAGATCACTCAATCGTCCAAATAGTATATGCCTCCTCGCTCATGCCCCGAACTAATCCTCTTCCCAGTCGACAGGTCTCGAAACACAATGAGAAGGAAAAAAGTTATTTTACAGTTATTATGTTTAGTAAACTGACTGATAGACAAAAGACTAACAGGAAATCATGGAATACATAGGACATCAGTACGAGTCAAGGATGGAGTAGCTTGAACTACCCCATTCCCTAATACAAGAGAATGGGTACCATCAACAATTTTAACAGAGGGGTGGACACGTGACAAATTTAATGAAACAAACTTTTGTTTAGTACCTGTCATGTGAGATGAGCCTCTTGAGTCTAATATCCAGGGCTTTTAAGGAGAAGCAGTATCGGCGTGCATACCTGAAGCAGATGCATGAGTCGTTGAAAGATCGTTCTGAGAGAATTCTAGCTGTCATAGTCTATCATACTCCTGCGACAGTACAACCATGAAAGAGCCAGGAATAACAGATGAGTACCATACGGGGCAGGAGAATAACCAGAATCAGATAGTTGCGCCCACTCACGATGTTAAAATTTCTCCCAGCACTTTTCAGAGATGTGATTGCTACGTCCACAATTCTTACATTGTCAGGGGCCTTTCTCAGAGGCACTCTGTCTACCTCCATAAGATCCACGTCCACATCCATCGAATCCACGTTCTTGTCCTCCAAAATCGCGGCCACGACCATGACCTCTTTCACGACCGAAAATCATGACAGACTGCTCAATGGTTGGTGCAGATGAAACCTCGGATCCCGTAGAGACCTGCATAACTCTCGAGAAGGTGGCAGTCAACATGAGAATCTATCTTCTCCCAGTATCTGACCCCGCATCTGGGATCGTAGTGTAGGACTTAAGCCAGATAAAAATTCGATATTCTGAGATCCTGATGATACCCCCTCAGTGTCACCGCATCAGTAACAGCAGGTTGATGCATCTCTAACTCATCAATAAGACCTTTGAGTTCCCATATAACTCAGGTACAGATCTGTCTCCCTGTTTGAGCTCAAACAGGCGCTCATAGATGTCAAACATCTTCCAGGGGTTCTTCTCATTGCCATACATCACTTTTAGTGTATCCCACATCGTCTTAGCAGTAGTCAAGAACACAACACTACCACTAATCTTCTTCTCTAAATTGTTGAGAGCCATATCATCACAGAATAATCTCTAGTAAGTCAGGTCACGTAAGTAGGATCTGAAGTAGCAGGTGGATCGTGAAAGAGGTAAGCCAATTTATTTTGAGCGCCAATGAATATACGGAACGCCTGCGCCCATAACAAGTAGTTGGATCCATTCGACTTTACCATAGTCCCCAATATTGTCTTGGAAATAGAAGTCTCAACCATCAGAGAGGAGATTATAGTGGAGGAGGAACTTGTAGTTTCAGACATAGTAGCCAGTAGATAGATCACCTGAAATCAGACAGTAGTTGCAGAAAATAGTCAGTAAGAGAAACAAGCAACTTAGTTTTCAAATAGAGGCATAGACAACCAGAATTGCATCAGAAAAATAATTACTCAGCAAGAAATAGCCAGATCGGATGTGAAAATCTGATTTTCAAGCAGTAAACAGATCATACCTGACCAGAGAAGTCATGTATAGCATCCAAATAGTCAGATCAGATGTAAAAATCTGATTTTTAAGCAGTAAACAGATTAGATCTCATCAGAGAAGCCTTGTAGAGTATCCAAATAGCCAGATCAGATGTAAAAAATCTGATTTTTCAGTAGTTATGGCCATATTTGAGACCTTTGGAGAAGGTAAAAGGAAGGTGGCACCTATTTAAGACTTGGAGGAGGGGGCGACACCTATTTTAAGACTTGGAGGAGATGGCAGCACTTGGAGGGCAGGGCGACACCCTTTTTTGGGTTTGAAGAAGGGGCGGCACCTATTTGAAGGTTTGGAGGAGGGATGGCACTTGGAAGGGAGGGGCAGCGTCTATTTTAAGTCTTGGAGAAGATGACAGAGGTGTTAGGGAGGTGGGGCGGCGATGTATGGAGAGGTAGGAGGGTGATGTTTGAGGAGGAGAATTTTGAGAAGAAGGTGGTGGATTTTAGGGTTAGGGTTTAACCTGGCTCTGATACCATATAGAGAAATGGAAATCCTAAAAAGAAATTAATTAATTAACATAAGAGAAGGTACAAAGCATATATAGGAGACAAGGTGGGTATATGGATAACACCCCAATAACTCAATAACTCAATACTAATAACTAATCTTAACAATATAGGGTGGTTGATTTGGGTATGGTTGATATGAGAGTGGTTGATATAGGGTTGACAGTGGCAGGGTGATTGAACTGGTGGTGGTTGAGTTGGAGGTGGATGGTTTAGCGGATGATGATTACCTGATGAAAGTGGAGGTGGTGGAGGAGGGTTGTTTGCTTCAATGCGTACAATTGGCTAAGCTTCGATCATCAAGCTTGAGGGAGATCTTCTTGAGTTTCTGGACCACAATGTCCATAGTTGATTCAAGAGTGCTGAGCCTCCTTTCAAATGTATTCATCCTTGTGGAAAGGTTTGGTTACTCGCGTCGTTTTCGGTCATCATCGAACGTTTGTTGAGGCTCTAATACCACTTGACGTAGACGGGGAGGTAAGGAAGACAAATGAGGCGGGGTAGATCTCGTTCTAGCGCTGACGAATCCAATACTAATAACTAATCTTAATAATATGTTGTGGTTGATTTGGGTATGGTTGATATGAGAGGTTGATATGGGGATGACAGTAGCAGGGTGGTTGAACTAGTGGTGGTTGACTTGGAGGTGGATGGTTTAGGCGGTGAGGATTACCTAATGAAAGTGGAGGTGGTGGAGGAGGGCTGTTTGATGGACGATCCCACCCGCTTCAGTGCGTACCATCTGCTAGGCTTCGATCATCAAGCTTGAGAGAGATCTTCTTGAGTTTCTGGACACAACGTCCATAGTTGATTCAAGAGTGTTGAGCCTCCTTTCAAAAGTATTCATCCTTGTGGAAAGGCTTGGTTGGTCGTCGTTCCGATCATCATCGAACGTTTGTCGAGGCTATGATACCACTTGACGTAGACGGGAAAGCGAGGAAGATGAATGACGCGGGCTAGATCTCATTCTAGCACTGACGAACCCTGAAGAAATCTCCAGGTAGGGATAACTACTTGAATTCAAGAGTAAAATGATCTGAATCCACGATCCAAGGGAACAACTCGAATTCACGAGCAAATATGAGGAAAAACTCAAAAGTTTATTAATTAAAAATTGGATGCCAAAAATAAAGAGTACAAGGTCCTATTTATAGGCTTACAAAAGAGTGCTACTCCTGTTAGAAAATTATAACCTATTTTTAAAAGAAATATAAAAGGAATTAAAAGAGTCCTATAGGTAATCTAAATTCAAAATAAGGAAAGATATAATTAATTTAAAAGAGTCCTAATATATCTAGGTAATAAAATTCAAAAAAGAGAAGAAAGTTTAAAAATAAAGAAACAAATTAAAACTAAACAGAATCCTAAACAGGTTCAGATACGGCTGATACGCGCAGGTCAGTCGACCGTGAGGTCGGCCAACTGTAAAAGTCCTTGATCTCGATTTGTGTTTGTCGACCGGGCGGTCGACCGACTGTAAAGTCTTTACTCTCTGTTGGGGGTCGATCGACTGGGCGATCGACCGAATGTAGGTCTCAATTCTCGGCTTTGGCGCGGTCGACCGTTGTTTTGGTAGGGTATTTCGGTCGACCAGGCGGTCGATGGAACTGTTGTTTCTGCTGTCGTGAGCCTGCTGTTGTTGCCTTGATCTCCTGTATCAATATGCCCAAGAAATCAATCTCCTTTTTTGTTATGGGAAAGTAAGGTCGTAGAATTGACTGAAGTGTGAAGATTACATGATCGACTGACCTACAAGCAATTTGAAGATTATTCCAAAATTTATTACTTTCATATGAACCCTAGACCATGGTCTCATTTTATCTTGATTATAAAACTAGACTTTGGAAGAGATTTTGCTAGGGTGATTTTCAGTGTCGCAAGTGTCAGTTAAGGTTAGGAAGAGAAATAGAAGATTGTACACTTTAATGCCTATACCTCACAAACCATGGAAAGCTCTTGTTATGGATTTTGTGCTTGGATTGCCTAGGACAACTAAGGTCATGATTTGATTCTAGTCGTTGGTGGTCCTTTCAAAAGATATGGTGCATTTTATACCTTGGCATAAAACTGATGATGCTTAATGTGCCGCCAAGGTATTCTTTAGTGAGGTTTGCCTGTGACTATACTACCTGATAGGTAAGTTAAGTTTGTTAGCTATTTTTGAGAAACCCTAGGGATCTATTTTCTACACAACTGAAATTTTCTTTTGCATTTCATCCGCAAACAGATGGTTAGAGGAGGAAGGTCATCCACGATTTAGGTGACCTTTTGAGGTGTCTACTTGGAGATAAGCTTGATAATTGGAATTACCTACTACAAGTTTTTTTGACAGTATCTTTGTTAATGAGGCAATAGGAAAAAGTTTAAGATTGTTCATTGTTTTTCTCATTTGTAACTATTTTGATTTGTTATATCGTCTCGGATGCACGTGTTGGAAAATGATATATAAAATACTGCTAAGCTATTTAAATTAAACTTTCAAGAAGGAAGAAACTTCTCTATTTTGATCGAGGCGTACAGAGCACTGTCCTTAAGAGTAGATCGCACCCCTCTGAGAGAGTATCTCGGTGCAGCAGGTTGATGGCGGCCTACCCTCCAGGATTCAACGATCGCTGGCCCTGCAATCGTGCACTCGCAATGCACAGGCCCTCGAACAGCTCGGTTTTGTTTCCTCCAGAGATGCAGGGAAGAACTGAAGAGTCTAAGGAAATTTCAGAGGAAGAGGAAGATGGTTGAGTTCTGTTTTTGAGAGAAGGGAATAGATCCTTTATAAAGAGAGTTTATCATCATTAGAAAATCTTTGGGAAGAGAACATAATCCTTGGACAGAGAACCAATCTTTCCTTGTGCAGAGAAACAAAATTGTCTTGGAAAGTGTCACTGCAATGACAGGACAGGACATGGAAAGATACGAATCTCAACAGCTATCTCTGACCCAAATATTATGACAGGATTTGAAAAGATTTTATTTTAATTTTAATTCCAAAAATAAAATTGGCAAAACTTAGCCTATTCGGGCACACCCGCGAGGCTCTGAAACTCGGATTTGCACCCCCCCTGCGCGTGCGATGCGGGCGCACATGCGCATTAAGGTTTTCTGGATCCGGTAACCCAATTCCCTTCACTGGGCCTCAATGGGCTTGTGTGCGCGCGAGCACCCCCTGGTTTCTAGCCCACACAACCCATCATAAAAGAGACTCCATATATAAACACTAAAGAGTTCTTTTCCTATCCAATGTGGGACTAAAGGAACTTGGCTTAATAATACTCTCAAAATACTAACAATCTCACACTATTTCAAAATTAAAAGGAAGGATAATAGGAACGAGAGAGAAGAGGAGGAAACATAAGAACTCAATGTATCAATAATGGTGACTTTTGGTCTATGAACCACTACCTAGGATACGTAGGTGTGTCCCACAGGAAGTTGGTGAAACATAAAGTTTCTATGAACCAATCTTCCTAATTATGGATCATTGACCTACAACCCACATATCATTCATAGAACCGAGCTGTTCAAAACAGGTTGGCACGAATCGGCCATGCGCCCGACCTGGATATTCATGAGTGCTCTAGAGAATATGTCTACATTCTCATAGGAAGCGGCCCCACTTCCACACTCATATAGGTGGATCCATTAAGTGTGCATTGCAATTAAACACACCACCCAATAAGGACTATGGTAATCCATTAAGAGCTAATGCTCATCCTTTGCACATTGCAATTTGCACTATCTACATCATAGGAAGGGACTTCTCAATAATAAAATAATGATAGTGCATCTCCAAGTCAACAAATGATTTGTTATTACCCATATGAATCTACTTCATGAGTTCATCAATCACATAGGTTGGGTTACTATCATTTTTGACTCTTTGTTATAGACATGAGTCCCATTCCCCTCGATGTATTCTCCACTAGTTTTCTCCCTAGTGGTTTGGTAAATGGATCACTTATATTAAGCTCTGACCTCACATAGTCAAGAGATATGATCCCATCATCCAGCAGCTGCTTTACAATTTTATGTCTTAGGCGAATATGCCTACTCTTTCCATTGTATATTTTATTCTTAGCTCTAGCAATAGTAGCTTGGTTATCACAATGAATAGACACAGACGGAGCTGGTCTCTTCCAAATTGGTATATCAATCAAAAGATTCCTGAGCCACTCAGCTTCAGTGCCTGCCTTCTCTACGGCAACAAACTCAGACTCCATAGTGGAGTGAGCTGTGACGGTTTGCTTGGATGATTTCCAAGATACTGCACCCCCACCAAGTGTGATCACATATCCACTTGTAGACTTTAACTTATCAGAATCAGAGATCCAGTTAGCATCTGAGTATCCCTCTAAAACAGAAGGAAAGCCACAATATGTCAAACTATAATTAATAGTTCCTTTTAGATATTTTAGCACTCGATATAATGCTATCCAATGGTCCTTATTAGGACAGTGAGTGTAACGACTAAGTCGTCCCACGGCATAAGCAATGTCAGGTCGTGTGTAATTCATCAAGTGCATTAAACTACCAATGATTTGTGCATACTCAGATTGTGACACACTTTGTTCTTTATTCTTTCTTAAATGAATGCTACCATCATAAGGTGTGGAAACAGGAGTGCAGTCAAAATGACCAAATCTCTTCAACATTCTTTCTATATAGTGTCCTTGTGAAAGCATGATATGATCAGAATCTCTAGTTATTTTAATTCCTAAGATCACATCAACTTTACCCATGTCTTTCATATCAAAGTTAGAGGACAAAAATAATTTGGTGTCATTTACAATTTCTAAGTTTGTACCAAATATAAGCATATCATCAACATATAAACATATGATAACACCAACATTATCCTCAAATTTAGTATAGATACATTTATCAGCATCATTAATCTGATAACCATAAGAAACAAGAACACTATCAAATTTATCATGCCATTGTTTGGGTGCTTGTTTTAAACCATATAAAGATTTTACAAGTTTGCAGAGTTTGTGTTCATTTCCTATTGTCAGACAACCTTCAGGTTGGTCCATATATATTTCTTCTTCCAGTTCTCCATTTACGAATGTAGTTTTAACATCCATTTGATGTATCACAAGCTTATGAATAGATGCTAAAGCAAATAACACTCTAATAGATGCAATTCTAGTCACAGGAGCAAATGTATCAAAATAATCAAAGTCTTTCTTTTGAGTGTATCCTTTAGCAACCAATCTAGCTTTAAATTTATCCAAAGACCCATCAAGTTTCAGTTTTCTTTTAAATATCCATTTGTAACCAATTGGTTTTGCACCTGGTGGTAAATCAACAAGTTCCCAAGTGTGATTTGATAATATGGATTCTAATTCATTATTAATAGCCTCTTTCCAGAATGGAGCATCCGGAGAAGAGATAGCCTCTTTATAAGTCTTTATAAGTTAGAGGGTCATCACCAACTAGAAATGTAAAGAAATCTTTACCAAAGTCAGTTTCTTTTCTAACTCTTTTACTTCTCCTTAGTTCAATCTGTTCATTATCATCAGATTCTTGTGCATGACTAGATGATGAAGCATGAGAAGGTTTATCAACATGAGTTTTCAATGGAAAAATATGCTCAAAGAATTCTGCATTTTTAGTTTCAACAATAGTGTTAATCTCCATAACATTATTATCACTTCTAGTCACAAGAAACCTATATGAAGCACTATGATGTGCATAGCCTATAAACATGCAGTCAAAGTTTTGGGTCCTAGTTTCTTTCTTTTGGGTTCAGGTAGAAGAACTTTAGCTAGGCACCCCCACACTTTTAAATAGTTTAAGTTGGGTGCATGTCCTTTCCAGATTTCATATGGAGTTATACCAGTTTTCTTATAGAGTATTCTATTTTGAATATGACAAGCAGAGAGTATAGCCTCCCCCCACAGATTCAGAGGTGCACCAGAACTTATAAGCATAGCATTCATCATATTTTTGAGTGTTCTATTTTTTCTTTCAGCAACACCATTAGATTCTGGTGAATATGGAGGGGTAGTCTCATGAATTATGCCATGTTGTTAACAAAATTCATTAAATTGTTTAAGTTCATATTCACCACCTCTATCCGATCTCAATCTCTTGATTTTCTTATTTAGTTGATTTTCAACTTCTGATTTATATTTCAGAAACATTTCAAAGGCTTCATCTTTGGATCTTAATAGATAGACTACTGTATATCTAGAACAATCATCAATATAGGTGATATAGAATCTTTTACCACCTCTAGTTAAGTTATTTTTAAGGTCACCAAGATACTATGAATAAGCTCAAGCAATTCAGATTCTCTTTGTACACTTTTGCATGATTTTTTAGTGGATTTAGATTCAACACATATTTCACATTTGTCATGATCAGATATAGTTACATTATGCAAGAGACCTATGTCTTTCATTTTCTTAATGTAAGAAAAACCAACATGTCCTAACCTACCATGCCAAAGATCACAAGAGTCAATCATGTAAGCAGAAGAAGTAGATGCATTTCCATTCATGATTTCAAGTACATTCAGCATAAATAAACCCTGACTACAGTACCCTTTACCAACAAATTGTCCATTCCTAGTCATTACAATTTTATCAGATTCAAAGCAGACCTTAACTCCAGCTTTTCCAAGAAGGGAAACAGAAATGAGGTTCCAACGAATCTCAGGAACATGAAGCACATCTGTAAGAGAAAGGATCTTCCCTGAAGTAAGCTTGACAAGCACCTTTTCCTTACCCACAACGGGTGAGGGCCTCGAATCGCCCATGAACACTTGTTCACCATTATCAACAGAGGAGTAAGAAGAGAAAGCTCCTCTGTCGGCACATATATGTCGGGTTGCCCCAGAATCAATCACCCAATTCTTATTATGTGCAACTATGTTAACTTCAGAGATTACAGCAGCAATAATGTCACTCTCAACCAGGCTAGCTTGTGGTTTGGATGGAGCCTCACCAGTCTTCCGGAACCTACACTGTGCTGAGTAGTGTCTGGGTTTGCCACACACAAAACAATTTCCTTTCTTCTTGAAAGTAGAGTTAGGGTTTCTTTTCATCTTAGGGTTCAGATTTGGTTTGAAGTTTGGCTTATGAAAGTGTTTCTTTGGTTTAGAAGGCTTGCTTTCAATTAGATTTGCCTTGGAAGTAAGCTCTTTAGCCCTTTCAGTTTTCTCTCTCTCTATTTTTCTCTTCAATTCTAATATGAATTATTACATCTTCAAGGTTCATTTGTTTTCTTTTATGCTTCAGCTCTTTCTTGTAATCTTTCCATGAGTCGGGTAGTTTTTCAATTAGGGCTCCAGCAACAAAGGATTCAGGTAGGATGATATTTTCATTTTTAAGATCATTAATTAGAACATGGTATTCATGAATTTGAGAGGAAATATCTTTTTCATCAGACATGACAAAATTCAAAAAATTTCCAATAGCAAATTTTTGTGTTCCAGCATCTTCAAGAATGTATTTCTTATTAAGACTTTCCAAATTTTAGTTGCAGTTTTATAAGGACAGTAAACATCAAACAGTGCATTACTAAGTGTGCTGAGAATGATGTGTCTACAGATTTTGTTGGCCTTTTCCCAGTTTTGCAATTCCTTTTCTTTCTCTGGTTTAGGATCAGTTATAGCAAAGGCATAACCAGTTACATCAAGTGTAGATATAACCTTTTCTTGCCATCTTTTATAGTGGGTTCCATTAAATGGTTCAATCGTAGAGATGTCAGACAGAGACTTAACGCTAGTAGCAACAACCATAGTGTAAAATCACCTAGAGGGGGGTGAATAGGTGATGGCTAATCTAATGGTCACTTAATGCCTAATAATGCGGAAGCTAAAACAATTATGACCAAATTAAATCTTTTTACACTAAACACTATGTATAACACAAGAGTGTAGCCGAATTCTCCGTGAAGGGCTCTGGACTAACTCCTCTAGATTCCCCTTGAATGGGTTGAGGTGCCGCGTTGGCTCTCTTGGTTGAATACTAGTGTTAGCAACAATCCCACGCAAGTATATCAATTAAGCACAATGTATATCAAGCATGTAAATGATAAAGACAATAATTGAATGCAAGATATAAACAAGAGACAAAGAGAGAGAGAGAGAGTGAGCATCGCAAACACAAACGGTTTGTTTCGAGGTTCGAGCACACTTGCTCTACATCCCCGCCTTCGACACACGAAGGATTTTCACTATGCAAGATCCCAATGGATCTCTCCCCGGTGCCGCAACACCTACAAGCCCTCGGACTCCCTAGTCTCGTACACACGCAAGCCCACTAGCTTGCCGAGGCCGCACCTCAAACCAAGAGTTCACAACTGAACTCTAAACCACCGCGAGCACACTTGCCCGCCTCCTCAAAGTACAAAGAAAAGATCTTTGGTGATCACAACACTTTGATCACCAATAAAAACTCTCACAACACAATCCTATGGATAGATAAAGCAATGGATAGCTCAAGTGATTGTGAGAAAAGTAAGGATTGAATCTATGGTGAAAAACTCAAGAAATCACTTTAAACACTTTGATAAAATCTTCCCTTTAGATAGAAAATATTTGCCCTCAAATATGTGGAGAAAACTCTTTTAAAAGGATAAGAAAAACTGGCCCAAAGCTCTCCTAAAATTTTAGATCAAAATAATGACAAGACCCTCAAATTTATAGGCTAGGAAAAACTAGCCGTTGGGGTCTATCAGGCCTGCCGGTCGACCGCCAACGGTCAAAAATCCGACCGTTGGAGCCTCCGGTCGACCCAAAAGAACAGAGAGCACTGCTCTCAGTTCCGGTCGACCCGCCCACTGAACTGCCAGACGTGCACGGCTCTGTGCACGTCGGTCTACCGCCCGGTCTGCCGACCTGGCCTGTCAGCCAGTTCTGGGCAGCACTTGGGAGAAAAACTGTTAGAAATAATCTTGTATTTTATAAAACTTTATTTTTCCAAAACTTTACCAAATACAAAAACAAGATATTTTGAACTTATTAAAGCATAGAGTGTATGATATGATCCACTACACAATCATGATGAAATATCTATGTTTTTGACATTAAGCTCTAAAAATGGTTTTGGTTTAAAACATGTATATAAGAAAACACCAAAAACCAAACATGTATTTTTCCAAAAAGAAAGTCTTTTCTAAACTAAAAATTCTCATATGAAAAGACAACTAAATCAAGAGTGTGTGTGTGATATATACTTGAGCAATCTACCAACTATTCTATCATTTACATTTTATTTAAAACAAAAATCTTATACCTAGACACAAGTCTTGATCTTGAAGTCTTCCCTTGAAGTCTTCTCATCTTCTTGACTTGGTCCAAACTTGATTCAACGAGCTCACTCCTCTTGAGTACTTGATGTGTTCTTGATGCATAGGCTCTTGAATCAAACCGTGCTAGCTCCAAGACTTGACTTTAAATCCTTTGTTGAAGCTATACACCTACTAAGATCTTGATTATAAATCTGTCACTAATTAAACATAAGATCATTAGTACTATAACTACATGAGTTAATCATCATCAAAACTAGAGTGATGGGCCTTTGGGCCAACAATCTCCCCCTTTTTGATGATGACAAAACTCATGAAGTTATATATGCATGGATTAAAGTAAAGCTTCAAAGAAGCTCCCCCTTAACTCATGCATAACAAATAAATAATAGATATGGCAATGAGGCACATGAATATGTATGCAAGTATGGAGATTAAAACATGCAAATCTTTTTCTCCTATTTGCAATACAAAAATATATATGCATAAACATAAAACTTTATTCAAACATGCATATAAACTCAAATACTTCTTCCCCTTTTTGTCACTCATCAACAAAGGGTTCAAAGTAAAATCAAATCAAATAAATTTTTCTCCCCCTTTTCGTCAAAAACAAAGAGATCAAGAAGGGGCAATACAAATCAATCAATAAAGATTTATATGCGATATACATTCATGAAGAGGAAGACGCTAAGTTAACTTTCCTACACATATGCATTACATGAAGAAGGGATGACAAGCCCTAACTCACATAACACATATTATGTAATGCATAAGAGGAGATGTGAAGCTCCCCCTACACACATATATCATATAAAGAAGAGTTGTCAAGCTCCTCAATTTATAATATACTCAACATGAATCTATATGTAAGAGAGATGTTAAGCTCTCCTTGCATATAGGAAATACAAATAAAAAATTTTGAATTTTTCTTTATCAAAACAAAATTTTGAACTTTTCTCAAGAAACAAATTTTGAGATAACCATAATTTTTAATTTTGATACCAATAGAAAGTAGCAATTGAAAGTATGTGATATCAAATAATCATTGCAAAATCTTCAATTTTTCTTAATTAAAACATATTGAGATACTAATTGAAAGTAAAGTTTTAACTCAAGCTTAGCAAAATCATTGTGCTTTAAAAAATGAATCTATCTTAACTCAAGCACAAATAACAAATCATATATATGTATATAAAAGATAATACCAATAGAAATTGATACTACTTGAATTTGAAAGCATACATACATATAATCAAAACATGAGTATATACAAAAAGAATAATCATATTGATACCAATTGAAATGATCCAATGATACCAATTGACATAAAGTAATATCAAGTGTATATCTCATAGAAGAATAAATAACTAGTTTAAATTAATTTTTGAAAAACTAGTTAAAGATCCTTCAAAAACATGAAATCATATGTTTTTCATGAATTATACTAAATACATAAAAGTTCAAGCACTCATAGTCCATAAAGCTCAAAATTATCTTGAAAAGTAAAAGATGAGTGTTCAAAGGTTATGTAAATGGCATTTTCATGAAAATAGACAATGAAGCTCAATCAAACATGAATCTCATTTTTAGACAAGACATGAAATTTTATTTTCATTAAAAACAAATCATGAAAATTTTTATTTTTCATCTTAAAGTAAACTTCAAGGTATATGTATGATTTATCCAATCCTAACAATACACATACATATCCCAAATATAAAAGAGTCTACAAATAGTGTATGCATGAAAGCAAGAGACTCACGGGGTATACATGTATATTTATTAGATTTGAATAAAAATAACATATACATGAAGTAAAACATAAAAATTGGCAAAACAAGTATAAATGAAAGAATCATCAAAACTAGTCTATACATGTGCATATAGTGGGTACAAATGAGTATGGAGTACAATCATATATAAAACAAATGTAGCTCACTATTTGTACATGTATAATACAAGTTTTGATAAAAACTACATCTAAGCATGTTTTTACCACATGAAGCACATTAAAACATAAAACATGAACATGCTATGAATATGATATATGAAGAAGCATGTATATAAAAAGTAGGAGTTTAGAGATTGTTACCAACTCCAAAGCTCCAACCATGGTGGTTGTCCCACCAAAATCTCCTTGATAGCGGTGCTCCAAATGTGTGTCCATCAAGTCCATTTGCATCCACTATCAAGGCACCAAATCTCTCACGTCTTGAGAGATCCCTCACCTACATCAAAAATATGGGGTGAGGGTTTTGGTACCCATATTTTCTTGGGTCCTTTGGGGTTAGTACTATAAGGAACCCAAAATCTTTTATTAGCAAAATTGAAAGCATTAATCTTATCATAACAAAATTTTGCTAAATGGCCTTTGCGGCCACAATGTGTACATGTGTACACCTTAGTATGCTTATGTGTGTGGGTGTGAGCATGATGTTCAACATAAGCATGATGTGGATGTGCATGAACATGTAGAGTTTGTTTCTTTGAAAACAAAGACTCCAACCTAGAATGATTGAATGCACAAGAGTTCAAAGTTGAACTCAAATTATTAATTTTATTTTTCAAAATATTAATCTCACTAGTGGTGGCATGTAAAGCATGGTGAGATATATGATCATTTTTCTTTTTCTTTTCGAAACAAATTCTTTTTCTTTTTCACAAATCTTTCTTTTCAAAGACTTATTTTCTTGAAAAACAACTTCCTTTTGTTTTTCCACCAAATCAACTTTATTTTTCAAAATAGTGTTTCCTTCACAAAGATTATTTAATTTAGATAACAAGGAAATGTTCTCATTTTTCAAATTTTCATTTTCTTTTTCAATGCATGCCATTTTATTTTCTAATGAATCTTTTTCATTAAGCATGACATCAAAATTCTTTTTCAAATTGTTGTCATCTTTTTCTAAACATGCAATGTTACTTCTAAATGAATCATGTTCTTTATGCATGCAAGCAATGTTCTTTTTCAAATTTTTATTATTTTTCTTAATCATGTCATATTTCTCAAGCAATAATTGGCAAAATGAAGTGAGCTCATCATATGACATGTTATCATCTTCTACCTCGGATTCGGTAGTTACCTCAAGGGGGTTATCCCCTTGGACCATATAGCACACGTTGGAGATGTCGCTTCCAACATCCGAGTCACTCCCTGCATAGTATTGATCATTTTCGCCAAGGGAGAGGAGGGTGTTCCAAACTACAAAAGCTGAATCAACATTAGAAACTCTAGATAAATAATCATCATTTAGGGTTGACTTCAAAGCATGTAGGGCTTTTGCATTAGCCTCAATATTCTTGCTAACATATGAATCATTAGTTGTTGCAAGATAAACATGTATGCCTAAGGCTTTGAGGTACAAAGACATCTTAACCTTCCAAATTTAGATGTTAAGAATGTCAAAAGTGGGTGGTGACATGAAGTCCATGGTGTGTGTACAAAATATTGTGATTAGCCTAAAAGGAGGATCTTTAACTCTAGGTTGTAAGACCCAAATCAAGAGCACTTGGCTCTGATACCAATTGTAAAATCACCTAGAGGGGGGTGAATAGGTGATGGCTAATCTAATGGTCACTTAATGCCTAATAATGCGTAAGCTAAAACAATTATGACCAAATTAAATCTTTTTACATTAAACACTATGTATAACACAAGAGTGTAGCCGAATTCCCCGTGAAGGGCTCTGGACTAACTCCTCTAGATTCCCCTTTAATGGGTTGAGGTGCCGCGTTGGCTCTCTTGGTTGAATACAAGTGTTAGCAACAATCCCACGCAAGTATATCAATTAAGCACAATGTTTATCAAGCATGTAAATGATAAAGACAATAATTGAATGCAAGATATAAACAAGAGACAGAGAGAGAGTGAGCAATCGCAAACACAAAGGGTTTGTTTCGAGGTTCGAGCACACTTGCTCTACATCCCCGCCTTCGACACACGAAGGATTTCCACTATGCAAGATCCCAATGGATCTCTCCCCGGTGCTGCAACACCTACAAGCCCTCGGACTCCCTAGTCCCGTACACACGCAAGCCCACTAGCTTGCCGAGGCCGCACCTCAAACCAAGAGTTCACAACCGAACTCTAAACTACCGCGAGCACACTTGCCCGCCTCCTCAAAGTACAAAGAAAAGATCTTTGGTGATCACAACACTTTGATCACCAATAAAAACTCTCACAACACAATCCTATGGATAGATAAAGCAATGGATAGCTCAAGTGATTGTGAGAAAAGTAAGGATTGAATTTATGGTGAAAAACTCAAGAAATCACTTTAAACACTTTGATAAAATCTTCCCTTTAGATAGGAAATATTTGCTCTCAAATATGTGGAGAAAACTCTTTTAAAAGGATAAGAAAAACTGGCCCAAAGCTCTCCTAAAATCTTAGATCAAAACAATGACAAGACCCTCAAATTTATAGGCTAGGAAAAACTAGCCGTTGGGGTCTGTCAGGCCTGCCGGTCGACCACCAACGGTCAAAAATCCGACCGTTGGAGCCTCCGGTCGACCGCCCGGTCGACCCAAAAGAACAGAGAGCACTGCTCTCAGTTCCGGTCGACCGCCCGATCGACCCGCCCACTGAACTGCCAGACGTGCACGGCTCTGTGCACGTCGGTCTACCGCCCGGTCTACCGACCTGGCCTGTCAGCCAGTTCTGGGCAGCACTTGGGAGAAAAACTGTTAGAAATAATCTTGTATTTTATAAAACTTTGTTTTTCCAAAACTTTACCAAAAAAAAAAAAAACAAGATATTTTGAACTTATTAAAGCATAGAGTGTATGAATATGATCCACTACACAATCATGATGAAATATCTATGTTTTTGACATTAAGCTCTAAAAATGGTTTTAGTTTAAAGCATGTATATAAGAAAATACCAAAAACCAAACATGTATTTTTCCAAAAAGGAAGTCTTTTCTAAACTGAAAATTCTCATATGAAAAGACTACTAAATCAAGAATGTGTGTGTGATATATACTTGAGCAATCCACCAACTATTCTATCCTTTACATTTTATCTAAAATAAAAACCTTATACCTAGACACAAGTCTTGATCTTGAAGTCTTCCCTTGAAGTCTTCTCATCTTCTTGACTTGGTCCAAACTTGATTCAACGAGCTCACTCCTCTTGAGTACTTGATGTGTTCTTAATGCATAGGCTCTTGAATCAAACCGTGCTAGCTCCAAGACTTGACTTTAAATCCTTTGTTGAAGCTATACACCTACTAAGATCTTGATCATAAATCTGTCACTAATTAAACATAAGATCATTAGTACTATAACTACATGAGTTAATCATCATCAAAACTAGAGTGATGGGCCTTTGGGCCAACACATAGCAGTATCCATATCTACTCTTAAGATTGTTGGAAAATGATATACGAAATACTGCTAAGCTATTTAAATTAAACTTTCAAGAAGGAAGGAACTTCTCTATTTTGATCGAGGCGTGCGGAGCACTGTCCTTAAGAATAGATCGCGCCCCTCTGAGAGAGTATCTCGGTGCAGCAGGTTGATGGCGGTCTACCCTCCAGGATTCAACGATCGCTGGCCCTGCAAGCGTGCACTCGCAATGCACAGGCCCTCGAACAACTCGGTTTTGTTTCCTCCAGAGATGTAGGGAAGAACTGAAGAGTCTAAGGAAATTTCAGAGGAAGAGGAAGATGGTTGAGTTCTGTTTTTGAGAGAAGAGAATAGATCCTTTATAAAGAGTTTATCATCATTAGAAAATCTTTGGGAAGAGAACATAATCCTTGGACAGAGAACCAATCTTTCCTTGTGCAAAGAAACAAAATTGCCTTGGAAAGTGTCACTGCAATGATATGACAGGAGATGGAAAGATACGAATCTCAATTGCTATCTCTGACCCAAATATTATGACAGGATTTGCAAAACTTAGCCTATTCAGGCACACCCGCGAGGCTCTGAAACCCGGATTTGCACCCCCCCTGCGCGTGCGATGCGGGCGCACATGCGCATTAAGGTTTTCTGGATCCGGTAACCCAATTCCCTTCACTGGGCCTCAATGGGCTTGTGTGCGCGCGAGCACCCCCTGGTTTCTAGCCCACACAACCCATCATGAAAGAGACTCCATATATAAACACTAAAGAGTTCTTTTCCTATCCAATGTGGGACTAAAGGAACTTGGCTTAATTTTGAAATACTCTCAAAATACTAACAGCACGTCCTTCTCATTTTGTTGAATTAATAACTCAACATATTGACGACTTGCATGCTGATATAAGAAGAAACACTAGGTGATGAAAATGTTTACTAGTGACAGAAGCAGTAGATTATAGGATATAATGAAAAAAATAAAGTTTCGGTGTGTGTATATCCAGAGTGATATCCTAAACAAGCTTTCAAAAGGTTATGTTGCCAAGCTATATACTTTATCTTACACAAACAAGGATTTAATACTTATACACTTGAGTTGTCTCATGGATGAATATAATTCCTTTTTCAATGTGGTGGATTTGTTTCCTTACCGAGCTGCTTTTTGGGACTCTTAACACTTCATGCTGGTGATCAATCTAGTGGTGCAATTCCATCTCCTTTGCCAACTTTTCCAGGCCCTCAGCCGTTTAAGAAGAGGATCAAGGCCATTTTGGATTATTATACTAATTTTATTCAAGGTCATGCTGATAGAAGATATTTGGTCAAGTGGCACGATCATTCACCTTCGGTACTACTTGGGTCATTGAGGATGCATTTCTTTCTATTCGTGTTGCACTGCTGATCAATGCTTGAATTTTTTACTTGTAATACCTCTATTTTGGAATACATGTTTTAATAATGTATAGTAATATTTTAATATATAATTGTTGTGTCAATTATTATTTATTGTCTTATGTGATTTTTACTACTAATTGTCATTAACTACTATTATCATTATTAATTATTTTAAATTGCTATTAGTATTGTAGTTATTAATTGTTATTATTATTATTATATTATATTTAATTTCATTTTCCAATTTCAAGTCCACCCCATGCATCCTTATTTAAATTTTCTCTTTTATTACTCCATCAACACCAAGCCCAATACCCTCAAGTCCATTTCAAATCCAAGCCCACTCTTACTATTTCTTTCTTTTCTTTTCTTTCTTTTTCCCAACAGGCCCACTTCCATTATTTCAATCTCATTTTCAAGCTCATAACCAATCCTTATTATATAATCCTATTTTTAATCTAACCTAAACCTAATCTATCTTCTCCTCACCAGATTCACAGCCGCCGCACCCCCTTCGCCCACAGCAACCCCGCTGCAGCGCCCCTCTTCTCCATCGCAACCCCTCCGGCGAGTCCGGCAATATCCGTGAGCTACTTCTACCGCCAGGACCCTCCTCCTCTCTTTCGCTCTCCCACTCCGACCCCGCCAAAACCCGCCGCCTGATCCGTAGATGCTGTTGGAGGATTCGAAAACGGGCCGGATGTCGGCTCGATCGACGGATCCGAGACCGGACCCGAGGAATCGGCGGCTTGGCAGGTCGAGGGTCTTTGAGGATGAAAGGCCAGATAGCTTCGGCGACGGGCCGGGTTTGAGCTTGGTTGCTGGATCCGGCAATGAGACGACAGAGGTATTGAATCTGGACGAGCCTTGGTATTCTCCATTTCAGGACTCGTTGATGTGGATGATGAATGTCATTATACCAAACTTCATGCTTTGATTGGAGAACTTGCTGTCATTATTTTCTTTCCAGAAGTCCTATTTTGTGGCCCTTTTCCCTTTTTCTGCAACACATAGTTTAATTGTTGTTGGTGGTTTTGAATCATGGAGATCATGGGTTTGGTGCTGCTCACCTATAAAAGTTATTTAACTATGATGTTTTGTTACAGTACATTTTTTATTAAGAATTAGTTGGAGTCAATTTTATTGGATCTTTGTACTGAAAACAGAGTCCATATCATTCTTTTTCAGACCTTGTGAAGTAAAAGTCCAAACTTTTGAATTGTGATCATAGGTTCATAAACCTCAGACACTAGAATTTAGAAATCTCTGAGATCTGTAAGTGGGTTATGTCATTGGAGGAAAAAAAAATTTGATTGTCGTGTAGACTGATCTGGCAGCCCGCAAGGAGTCAGAGCTTGGGTGACAAATGTTGGTTTAGGTGATTTACTATGAGGTTTATTTGGATTGGGGAGTTTTATTTCAAAATTTGGGTCAAAGTTAGGATCACAAGTTGAGGTTGAAATTTTACTCAT
This sequence comes from Agave tequilana, assembly GCA_038442645.1. NCBI lineage: Eukaryota > Viridiplantae > Streptophyta > Magnoliopsida > Asparagales > Asparagaceae > Agave > Agave tequilana. The sequence goes on from JAVJIF010000086.1 coordinate 46,946, forward strand.
TAGCTACATCTTTTGTTGTTTTTGTTGATATAATTTTCTCATGAAGCGGACTAGTAACTTGATTCTTGAAGTTTATTAATGTGAATGTTATTTTGGTGTATTGTTTATTGGTGTGTACATGGTGGGTTTTTGCATGCACGTGTGAGTGTTTAGCGTGTATTTATAATTATTTGTATGTATTGGTTGCGTGTTACAGCATTTTGGATTTGTTTGGTGAGATCCGGACCAGCAACAACGACAACAACAAGGACAGCCGTGCACCATCCAGACCGCCCCCATCTTCCCCGGGCGAGCAGCGAGTTCTCCTGATCCACGCCAAGTCGTCGTCGGAGACCGGCACGGTGGCCTTCTCCAGCACCCTGGCCACCCTCCCATGCGGTCCGACAGTGAATAGCAGCATCACAGCAACCGCGACAGTGACTCGCCCGGTAACGAGCAGATTTCCTAATGTGAGTGTCTCTCTCTTTCTCTCTCTTTATTTATTAAGTGATCGCAGATATTATTTTATATGTGATGAAAATTATTGAGTAGCACACTTAGATTACATGTTTATATGTAGAGATCGCCGAGCATGAAGGTGGACGGTCATCTCCTGTTTATTTTACATGTTGGGTGTATAGGGATATGATATGCATGATTATTGATACATGTTAGAACCCCCATGTTTGTCCTATGTATATCTAGAGTATTGTTGTAGACATATCAGGATGTAGCATGAGGGTAATTGAGATGGATATTGGTGGTAATGACTTGATCTAATAGGACTTAGATGCATGTATATGTTGTGACACCGAGTATTGGGATATCATGTTTGATCTTAATAGAAGTGGAACCCTTGAGGATTTGGAAATCAGACTAAATTGTTAGAGTGAGAGAGCTGAGCTTGATTATGGATATATCTTGGAATGATAATCATTATATCAGATTCTTTGATGTATATTGATACTTGACGATCATGTAACTATTGGAATATGAGTTGGTTGTCATAACTTGGGATTGATCTGGACTTATATTATTTACATAGAATGATGATCAGTAATTAGACCTGAATTTATTAGTTGAGTATTTGAGGACATATCGGATATGACTGGATTAGTTGAGTTGTGATTTAGATTGATCTTGAGTTAGAGGTTATCCAGAATCTATGTTCCTTATATTGGAGCCTGACGTGTTTGAGATGAGATTGACGTTGTTGGCATTTGAGATTCATTAGATATGTGTTGATGAAGTATCAGTAGTAACTATGCTTCATTGTAGCTGATCGAGGATATATTGGATGTGATCTTAGCTTACTAAAAGATTATGACGATTGGATTGATACATGGACTTATTCAGGGTTGGACTGAACTTGAGTTATAGGTGGCATTGGATTTACATACTTTATGATAAAGCCCGATCTGCATTAAGATGAGATGATATATTCAAGTAGAGTACTTTTCAGACTTGATATTTGTTTATTGGTGATGACTTGATGATGATTCATTCAGATGTTGATGTGGATATCTTACATTTGACTTGATATGTGATATCATATTGATTTTGGATTATTAGAAGCTAGAGTTCCAAGATATATCAACTGATTGGATTATAGAGTATGATGAGCTGTTGGTATAGACTCATGAGTGGACTTATTCTAGACTGCAGTTCTTTGAGGATGTTTCCTATTTAATATGATTCAGTATGTGTCGACTTGATGATCTCGAGGACATGCTACATGTTTCATGATTGGTTATTGATTACATCTATTGATAGAGATTGAGTTATGATGATGGTAATCTAGTCGACATCAGTGATCTTGTATTTTAGAGCTTATATGGATTGGTAGAAATGTAAACTGGCTATTGTTATATGCAAACATATGAGATATGACCGGTTCTAGATGAGACGGCTATTGAGTATCATCGAGTTCTATTGTTGTTGTATTGATCCATGTTATCAAAAGTTATTGGGAAATGATTGTTTGACCGTAACCACGGTACAGTCCTATTGTTCATCGTATACACGGTTACTGTTACTGTTCACTGTTACTGATATTGTTCACCGTGTATACGATTACTGATTGACTGTTACTGTACTGTTATTGTTATTGTCACTGTATCGTCCCAATGTTTTAGATAATATGGACATTGACTGGTTTAACTAAATTGAATAAATAATAATGAAAAATTGAACAACTTACACCGGGATTGGGGAAATTGATGGAGGAGACAGCGTCTATATTTTGGGTGGACCTAGGATACAGGTTGCGCAGCCGACTGAGGGTTCCACTGCAGGGTTCCTGGGGGATGACGACATCCCATCTGTACTGTTATTGTTCCACTGTTTTCACAGTGAGATTACTGTTACTGTTACTGAGTACCTAGCGGTACGGCCTGGTTCAGCGCCAGGAAACTAAGGCCGTGGTCCCGGGTATGTACGGGACCCACCTAAAGCATGGACAAAGTCTCTTCCACTAATTTCAATAACTTAGGACTCTGGTTGACACGTGTAGTAGGCGTAGTATGGGATGCGTCTATTACAGGTGGCAATTGGTGTTCGCTGACATAATAAATAATAATAAACTGTTATTGAATTGTAACTGACCACAATCATCTGACTGTACATTTATATCACTGTGATAGATATATAACCATAACCCTGACCAGACTTGGATACCAGCCTAGTGGCATATGATAGGTTACCTATTGTGACATCGGTTGCTTGCTTTCTATTGATCAGTTGTTGCCTATCCTTATACGTGTTGTTAATATGTTTATTACAGTTCTTTTATTTATCTGTTATATGGTCTCTTTTATCTGCAGTTGCTCTTATTATTAATTATGCATATTGTTTCTTCTGCACGAGCTGTTTCCCCTTTACACACACACTCACCATGGTCGCGTTCTGACGACCCTGGATTTGCACGTCCAGATATTGGACGATTGTTTCTAATGTGCAGGTGTTTGATGAGACGGTACGCTCTGCGAGGAGCTTGGGTCCTCTCCCTTTGATTCTGGTACTCTTGCATTTTCATTTCCTGCTATTATTCCTAGATTTTGTATATCGTATTTAGCCTGTCATTCTATTCCTGTTATTTCATGATTCTGTCTTTTATCGCTTTCAGCTACCATATCCTTGTCTTTATCCATCTGTTATCATGTATATGTATTGTTGCAGTGATTTTATTATAGCTCTGATTATACCTTGTTCAGGTTACAATTTAGGCTTAGCGTATATACGTGGGGTATTATCCTCGCGTATATGCGTCGCCATAACGACTCCGTATCTTTAGGATCGGGGCGTTACATTACTTGTTGGAATTGAGCCTTTTTCAACAGGGTAGCAAGGGAGTTGATGGAGATTAGTGATTCCAGAGGCTTTCACAAATCACTAGTATTCAAGGAGAGGTCGAGAACAGATTTGATTTGGTTTGATTTTTATCTTATTTGATTTAGTTTAGATTTGTTATGATCTTTCTGGGGATAAGATTATATATTATTTTTATCTTCTCTTTTAGGATTAGATTGGTCGAGATTTAATTTACATTGGTTTTATTTTTTAGTTTGAGTTGCTAAAAGGGATGGTATAATCTTTAAACATACAGCTATTGTTTGATGAATGATTGATTCACTTGAGATTTTGTTGAGATTTCTGGGAAATCATTTGTTTTGTCAAATTTGTCCCCTCATCTTTATTGCACTTCTCTAGGTTCTTAGTTTCAAAGATGCTTGTATCCTTGGTTGACTGAGTTTAAAGTACATAACCAAATTCTAGGTTTCCATACCTCCCTCAACTTTATCCATTAGTTTCTTTGCTAGTAATTTCTCCCCAACTCAACAATTCAGTGTCGACTTGGTTCCATGGAGCCTTGCTCTTGCAGCCGATGAATTTTGAGTTCTTTTACTAGAAAAGACTTCCATAATCATGATTAACCAGTGAGCATGCCTATTATCTAATTATTGTAAACTAATAATGTGCTAATTTCAAGTTACAATATTCAAAGTAATTTGTTATTCTACTTAATATATGTTATAAAGACTTTATTCCTCTTCGAATTGATTGTAACCTCTAAACTATCTTTACTCAAATTGTAATGCACTGCATTATTCATTGTATTGCTTGATGGTGACAAACTTAATTTGCAAAAACTTTCAAACATATTTGATATCGACCAATCAAAATACTACCATGTTGAGTAATTATTGTAAACTAATATATTAGCACATATAAGTTGTATGCTTGTCACCTTTATTAAGAAGACAAAATAAGATCTTCTGCTTTATTTTCTCAAGCTTTATTTTCTCAAGTATAAAATCGACTTGGCTAGCACTTATTGTGATCTTTCTACCTGTAATTTATAATTTCCAATTTTGGAGACACAAATTACCCCTATATTTTTAGTATGTCTGCATATGTTGGCAATTGAACTTAAAAATGCTTGTACAAACTACTTAAACACATTGCCATTAGCAAAAATCATCCTCCACTTATCTAATTTAATAGTAACACATGACTCTTTTGTTTTTTACTTATCTATTCTTAGATATTGAAGATATATAATAGTACTACCTAGTTCTTTGTGCACTAACACTTGTGTCATGAGGCTGCTTGTGTCTGAGACGTGTCCAACAACAACACTTCTTGTAAACTCTTCAAGAGCGTCTTGAATGTGTTGCCAACTGTTAAGTTGGGTTATTAGTATTCAGTTATTGGATTATTGAGTTGTTACCCATATATCCTCATTGTCTTCTTATCTACACACACACACCCACACCCACCCTATGAATAAAATTTATTTTTTGATGGTTTCTATTTCTCTACATGGTATTAGAGCATAAGAAACCCTAACCCTAAAATCCTCCATCTTTCTCTCTTCTTTCCTCAAATTTCCCATTCCTCTCCTCCACCATCACCCTCCCAAGACTTCCCAAAGTGCCGCCCCTTCCATCTCCTCCTGGTAGTACCGCCACCTCTCCAAAGTGCCGCCCCTTCCATCTACTCCAAGAGGTGCCGCCACCCCTCCACCGTGCCGCACCCCCTCCAAAGCCTTCAAGAGGTGCCGCCACCCCCTTAACAGTCCCGCAACTACTTAGATTTTTAAATCTAATCTGGCCTTTTTGATGCTCTACAAGCCCTATCTGGTGAGATCTGATCTGTTTACTACTCAAAAATTAACTTTTTATATCTGATCTGGCTATTTGGATGCTCTACAAGACTTCTCTGGCTGAGAAATTATTTTCTTGATGCTAATCTGGCTATCTATGCTTCTATCTGGTAACTAAGTTACTTAATTCTCTTCCATACTGGCTGTTTACGACTACTGGCTGATTCTGGTGATTTATACAACTGGCTAATATGTCTGAGATTACGAGTTCTTCCTCTAATATAATCTCGCCATCGATGGTTGAGACTTTTATACCCAAGATGATTTTGGGACTACAGTAAAGTTGAATGGCTCAAACTACTTGTTATGGGCGCAGGCGTTTTGCATATTCATTGGCGCTCAGAATAAATTTACTCACCTACTTTAGGCTTCGTCTGCTACTACAGATCCCACGTATGTGACCTAGCTTATTGGAGATTATTCTGTGATGACATGGCTTCTCAATAGTCTGGAGGAGAAAATTAGTGGTAGTGTCATGTTCTTACCTACTGCTAAGGAGATGTGGGATACACTGAAGGTGATGTATGGTAATGAGAACCCCTCGAGGGTGTTTGAGATTTATGAGCACTTGTTTGAGCTCAAACAGGGAACAGATCCATACCTGAGTTCTATGGTGAGCTTAAAGGTCTAATTGATGAGTTAGAGATGCATCAGTCTGCTGTCACTGATGCGGCGACACTGAGGGGATATTGTTAGGATCTCGCGATCTCGAAGTTTCTATCTGGCTTGAGTCCTACGCTACGATCCTAAGTGTAGGGTCAGATACTGGGAGGAGATAGTATGCTCATGTTGACTGACACCTTCTCGAGAGTTATGCGGGTCTCTACTGGATCTGATGTTTCTGCACCTTCTGTTGAGCACTCTGCCATAATTTCTGGGCGTGACAGAGGTCGTGGCCGTGATTTTGGAGGACTAGGACGTGGATATGTTGGAGGTGGACGTGGTTCTTATAGAGGCAGACAGATAGAGTGCCTCTGGGAAAGACCCTCGACAATGCAGGCATTGTGGACGTAGCAATCATATCTCCGAAAAGTGCTTGGAGATATTTGGTCGACCTGAGTGGGCACAACTCTCTGAGTCTGATTCTCCTGCCCCGTGTAGTACTCCTCAGGTCTCTTCATCTGCTCATTCTGGCTCTTTTTCAGTTATACTGTCGCAGGTGGAGGATGATAGACTCTGACAGCTAGAGTTCTCTCAGAACAACCTTTCAGCGACTCATGCATCTGCTTCAGGTATGCACGCCTATACTGTCTCTCCTCAAAAGCCCTGGATATTAGACTCAAGAGCCCCATCTTATATGATAGGTATTAAATAAAAGTTTGTTTCATTAAATTTATCAAGTATCTACCCCTCTGTTAAAATTAATGATGGTACCCAGTCATCTGTATTATGCAATGGGGTAGTTCATGCTACTCCATCTTTGACGCTTACTGATATCCTATATGTTTCATGATTTCCTGTTAGTCTCTTGTCTATCAGCCAGTTTACTAAACATAATAACTGCAAAATAAATTTTCCCCTTCTCATTGTGTGCTTTAGGACCTATCGACTAGGAAGAGGATTGGTTCGGGGCATGAGCGAGGAGGCATATACTATTTGGACAATCGAGTGACACCTACTCGCTTGGTTACAGGTCAGCCTGATCCAGTTTTACTTTGACACTGGCGCTTGGGTCATCTTTGGTGCAAAAGCTTCGGTTTGTTGTTCCTATTGAGTCCTCCATTTTTTCTTTAGGTTGTGAGTCTGTGAGTTAGATAAGCATTATCGTGCTACCTTTCAAAGTCGAGTCAATAATCATAATAGTTTTTTTTAGTTGGCCCATTTTGATGTTTGGGGTCCTAGTGGTATGCCCTCTGTTAAGAGTTTTAGATATTTACTGTTCTTTGTTGATGACTTCTCTTGCATGATGTGATTGATCTCCTAAAAGAGGTCAGAAGTCTCTAGTGTTATTGAACTTTTCTTTAATGAAATAAAAAATAGTTTTCTACTTCAATTCGTGTGCTTTGTACTGACGATGCCTTGGAGTATATTAAAAAAGATGTATTTATTTTTTGTTCCAAAAATGAGATTATTCATCAGACCTCTGGTTCTTATACATCCCAATAAAATGGAGTTACTGAATCCAAACATAAACACTTTTGGATGTCGTTAGAACCATAATGATTCATATGAGTGTTTTGAAATATTTATGCTTTGATGTTGTGTTAAGTGCTTGTCATTTGATTAATAAGATGTCCTCTTCTGTTCTCAATTTTCTTGTCTTTCCTAACAAAACACCTTTCTCCATGACTCCTCGTGTTTTTGGCTGTACTTGTTTCATTCGGGACTTATCCCCTAGGTTAGACAAGTTATCTCCTAAATCTATAAAGTGTGTTTTTGTTGGGTATTTCAGAACAAAAAAAAATACCGGTTCTATAATCCCTCCACCAAGAAGTATTTTGTGTCTGCTGATACATTTTTTGAGTCTGTTTCATATTCTCTCCACAGGTTCCTGTCATTATATCTGAGACTGTTCCTCCTTCACTGTCTGTGTCGTTGCCTACACCTGCTTCTACTGTTTTCTCGCCAGTACCGCTAGTAGAAACTCTGGATCCCTCTGCAATCAAGCCAGTTCGGGATTCAGATACGTCTACACTCAATCGCCCAAAGGTTCCTGCCTCCGAACGAGTTTCGGCTAACCCATCTCCAGTAGACGGTCCTCCTCCTCTACCCAGCATCTCTCTCTGATCTTGATATTCTCATTGTCCTTCGAAAAGGTAAACGGTCTTCAACTGATCATCCTATTTCGAATTTCGTTTCTTATAATCACCTTAATCCCACTTTTCGTCAGTTGCCCTATCTTTGTCTTCTGAGTATATATTTAGGTCTTAGACAGAAGCTTTATTGATACCTGCATGGAAGCAGGCTATGGATGAGGAGATGGTAGCCCTTGCTTCTAGAGGAACTTGAGAGTTAGTTTCAGCACCAACAGATGTTGTTGTTGTTGGTTGTCGCTAAGTCTTTACTTTAAAATATCGCCCAGATGGATCTGTGGATAGATATAAGGTCAGACTCGTGGCCAAAAGTTATACTCAGACATATGGCATCGATATTTTGAGATATTCTCGCCAGTTGTCAGGATGAATTCTATCAAGTTCTAATCTCCATTGATGTTAACATGTCATGGCCGTTGTTCCAAATGGATGTTAAGAACGCTTTCTTATGTGGGGATCTTCAGGAGGAAGTTTATATAGAGCAACCCCCCGTTATGTTGCTAGGGGACAAAAGTCTGTTGTCTTAAGAAGGCCATATATGGACTCAAGCAGAGTCCAAGGGCATGGTTTGAGAAGTTCAGCCTTACCATTTTTGGTATTGGCTTTCACTAGTATCATTCAGATCATTTTATCTTCGTTCGGCACACAAAGTCTGGCATCGTAGTTCTGACTGTTTATGTTAACATTTTGCTAATTGGTAGTGATTCAGCTGGGCTATTGGAGATTAAAAAGTATCTTAAGCGTCATTTTGTGACCAAGAACATGGGATATCCAAAATACTTTCTGGGAATTAAAGTTGCACATAACAAATACAGTGTACTTTCCCAGTGAAAGTATGCTCCAGATCTTCTTGAGGAAGCAAGACTTTTGGGATGCAAGCCTGTTACGACTCCAATGGAAGCTGGTGTGAGTTAATGGTTAGAGACAGTCATACACTTCATGATCCAAAAAGATATAGAAGATTGATTGAAAAGCTGATATATTTCATAGTTATTAAGTCAGATATAACCTTTATTGTAGGGGTACTAAGTAGATTCATGCATCAGGCCAGAGAGAATCATTTGTTAGCTGAGATAAGGGTTCTGGCTTACATCAATAGTTGTCCAAGAAAGGGGTTAGGGTACAGGAATCATGGTCATGTACGCATTTTTGGATATTCGGATTCAGGTTATGCTGGTGACCGAGGAGATGAAAGTCTACTACTGGGCATTACACCTTTGTTGGAGGAATTTGGTGACTTGAAGGAGTAAAAAAAAGATGTTATGTCTCGCTCGAGTGCATAAGCTGATTATAGAGTTATGGCTCATACGGCATGTGAGATGGTGTGGTTAAAAAATCTACTGATGGGTTTAGTTTCAGATAGTCTGGGCTCATGCCTATGCATTATGATAATCAGTCTACCATCTATATTGCCCAGAATTTCGTATTCCATGAAAGGAACACATTGAAATTGACTGTCATTTTGTCAGAGATGCTTTGACAAAGATGATGATTACGTTCCAGTTCATACCGTCTTCAAAGCAGTTGGCTGATATTCTTACCAAAGCTGCCTCACCTCAGGTGTTCTCTAATCTATGTAAAAAGTTGGGCATGTTAGATGTCCATGTTCCAGCTTGAGGGGGAGTGTTAAGTTGGGTTATTAGTATTGAGTTATTGGATTATTACCCATATACCCTCCTTATCTTTTATATATGTGTGTGTGTATATATACCATATGAATAAATTTTATTCTTTTGAGGGTTTCTATTTCTCTACACCAACGTTGTAGTTTAATTTAAAATTTTGGGCATTTATTGAATATTTCTGTTTGTATTTTCTGCATTTCCTTAGCATTGGTTCCTTCCCACAAGTTAAAATATTGATTTACACTCTTTTATCTGCCATAGACTTTATGTTTTAGCCAAAAGGATGTTAAAATGTTAACTTACATAAAAGCTATAGTAAGTTTAGGATCTTCTCCATATAAGAAGTTAGATACATTGAGTTATTCCATATAGAAAGTTGAACACCTAAGGCCTATTTTTTATGCAAAGTCAATGGATATGATAATTGAATAAGTAAACTTCACATCTTGTATTATTATAAAATGTGTGTGTGGGCTTTTGCATTATATACATGTCTGTGTATGTGTAGTGGTCAAAATCTGACCCACACTAAGATCAAGATACGTGTCCCTCGCCATCAGAATTTCCCGAAGATACTCGCAAGAAAAACCTCTGAGCAAGAGCAGCATCCAGAATATTCTCAAAACCATTCCCTTCTCCCGAAGAAATTAATTTTCCCCTCCCGAAGTCGGTTCTCCTGACTTGAGCAAGACAACTTTCTGCAACTGACTCCATCAACTCCCGCCTATATTTGTGGAGTCTGTTACGCCTCCGGGTTATCCCATCATTCAAATATGGTTCACGATCTCTATTTCAACGCGAGCAGCTACATAAAGCAGCAGATATCACTCTCGCAGTCAAGAGCACAATTCAGACTGTTATGAAAGATTGCAATGTGTAGATCGTACTGTTATTGAATCCCGTATGACTCGTTTCATCAACAGACATCTAAAGGGGACGAGGAAGAGAAGGACATTGTTTAGAGAGAGAGAGAGAGATCTAGCTAGAAAAATAGAGTTTACCTCTGTAGAAAACACTGTAATGCTCTGAAAATAGTGAATTCTCCCTTTTCTCTCTGTACTTCTTCACAAATTGGGTTTTCATGTAAAATCTGAGTTTTTATGATTGTTTCTTCTACTCTATTTTAGACCCAAGGTACAATTTGAAGTATAGATAAATTCCTTCTGGGTATGCATATATTTTTGTGCATTCTCTCTGTCATACACATACATATATAAATATATACTAATCGTTGGCATGTTGGCATGCCCTTTCTACATTTTATGGAGTTTCCTTGTCTTGTGTTTGTGACTGACTGGTGGTTGTCCTTGTCTGTGCTTCTTAGACCTAGTACTTCTGGTAAATGGATATCTATCAAATGTAAAGAGAAATTTTATGTGGGCGTAACTTCAGTATACTATTGAAGTGTATAATCATCTACTAGTTATGTCTACAACATGTTTAGTATTTCTCTTTTTTGTGCTTATTGCTAAACTAGACATAGTTTTTGAGTCATTGGCCTTTGTAGACTCGCTGACATCCATCAACTCTTCTAATCTACTATTCATTTTCTAGTATTATCAATAGGAGTACTAACCAACTCTGCTAGAGCATCTTTGTTTTGTCAAGAAAAGTTGCATACTTTTATGTATGTATAGGAGTGAAAATCAACTAATCATTAGTGTTTTCTTGTTAAAACATCTCGATCTCTACTTTAATCCTTGTTGAAGAAACTGAATGAAGTAGGAATCATACTAAAGCTGAGATGACTACCTATATTATTAGTTGGGTTTCTTTTACAGAATTAGTATAGCAGGGGATGTTTCCAGAAGAAAACCATTACTGTTAAATTATTGATATGTTCACTCTGAGAAGCATGGACAGGACACGGGATATGCCACAAACATGGACACGTGACTTGACAATACCTTGAAAAGTAAGACACGAGGGTAGAACATGACAATATATATATATATATATATATATATATATATATATATATATATATATATATATATATATATATATATAGAGAGAGAGAGAGAGAGAGAGAGAGAGAGAGAGAGAGAGAGAGTAAATGGTAGTGAAAGTGCATATATACATGCATGCAGACATAAAATATTAGTTCTCTTCAACTTTGTATAAAGTAGTTCAATGGATTACACTCCTTGAATCGTAAGATAATTAAACTTATCATAACCATGCAAATTAATATTTTGACACATTTTTCCGCTATGATTTTTAATATATACATGAAGCTAAATAAATATATCAAACATATAACGAAGAAAGAAGTATATGAGAAATGTAAGACATGTTGAAGAAGTTACAACAAGTGTCTTAAATATTAAAAAATTATTGTATCTAATTGACAACATTTTAGAAGTGTCAGTGTGTGACACGGGTACGACTCGATGGTAGAAGTGTTCGTGCTACATAGTGTGCACTTAAGCAAGGTTAATGCTAGCTATATAAAGACTTCAAATTAAACCTCAACCTTGTAAACAGTCCTTGCTGACAGGAAAAGGAGATGATTGGTTCAAGATTTGGTTGAAAATTAGCTTTATACACCTTTGGCCTAACATTTGACTAAATGGGTGTCACATATGCTACTTTGTTGGGATGATTCGGACAAGTGAAAGGACCCGGCACAAATCACGTTAATTGTTATGCCACACTAAAGCAGTTGCAAGATATGAGGAACATTGGTAGCAAGATCATAAACTCAATAGTAGAAGTGTTCGTGCTACATAGTGTGCACTTAAGCAAGGTTAATGCTAGCTATATAAAGACTTCAAATTAAACTTCAACCTTGTAAACAGTCTTTGCTGACAAGAAAAGGAGATGATTGGTTCAAGATTTGGTTGAAAATTAGCTTTATACACCTTTGGGCCTAACATTTGACTAAATGGGTGTCACATATACCACTTTGTTGGGATGATTCGGACAAGTGAAAGGACCCGGCATGACAAATCACGTTAATTGTTATGCCGCACTAAAGCAGTTGCAAGATATGAGGAACACTGGTAGAAGGATCATAAACTAGAATACCTATGCTATGGTGTGGACAAGACACGACCATAAATTAGAATCCTATGGTGTGGACAAGACACGACCATAAATTAGAATCCTATGGTGTGGACAAGACAAGAACACTTTATAAATATATGGATTTTTATGCATTCACAAAGAAGTCGATACTCAGCCCACTAGCCTTAGCTGATAAAGAATACTATGAATGATTATCAACTAAATACATCATCTTTGCCCCCAACATGTCTTGCTGAGATTAACTTGTTTTGTTTCCCTGAAACATAAACTGATCCTCAATTACTTGATCCTTAATTACTACATAGTATATACTTGTTGCAGTTAGCTCCCATGAAAATAGTTATAGGATTCACCCTCATGAGCTGATAAAGCATACTACCAGTGGGGTACGTCATTACCATCTTGATCAAATAAAGACATTATCATCATTGCTGTGAGCACTAATCACTCAAAATGGACATATTTTATTTTCATGATAATTAAAACATCTCCTCAATTACTTCGTTTCAAATTATCAATAATGGTTGCAGGTAGCTCTCTCTTAAAATAGTTATAGGACTCAAATAATATTCAATAGGGTGGTTGGATACATATGCCAAGTATGATAACCATAAACTTTTGCTCCCAGATCTCATAAATTTATGCTTTTCTCTAATGTTTTCCTACAATCTGTAACATATCCACTTGTCATTATAATGGCCACAATGTGGTTTACAACTTTCTTTCTTTTTGAGAAAAAGCCGTGAGGCCAAGAAAGCCCCCCGACGTTTCATTAATAAGACCTTAATGAAACAATCCCCAAAAATGGAGGGAACAAAAATATAAAAATACAAAGTTGATCCACCCAAAAACTCCAACATGGGCCACCTTACTTTCAGACGTCTTGACGACATATCTGCTTTCCTCCATGCGCGTACGTGACCTAAATAGGAGTGTTGAGTTCAGTCCAACCCGATCTGTCGTGAACTCCTCTGAAGAAAAGATCCACCTCACTTCATCCTACTATCACTCTCTTCTAAAAACCCACTCCTTCGTCGATGTTTACTAAATCACCCTTTTTTCTTCTCGCACTTGGGTTCTTGCGACTCGCTAGAGTGGAACAGACCCAAAGGGTTTGCAAAACTCTTTTGGGAAACAGTTCTAAATCTCCTCGCCAACCATGTTCAAAAAAATTTGATCTTTGATTAGCAGACTACTCCCACCCGCAAATATTGACTCCCCACTATTAACAAATCCCCGTTTAAGCATTGGGGGTGTTCTTTTTCCTTCAAAATCTCTGTTTCTGCCTTTCTTCTTAGGCTTAGCCCCGCAGCCCGCTATCGGGCCCAACTTGAACATGGTCCACTTCATTCCTCGATAGAATCTCGCCCTTCAATGGGCCCTAGGATCTCTGACCCAGTCTCACAAAAATCCCCCCTTTGCACCCAGGTCCATCAATCAGCCCAAGTAAGACTGGCCTAACCACAACTAACATGTGATCAACAACAAACGCTTCTTTGACTGAGTTGACAGCCACTGCCTCTCTCTTGCAAATCAATATTTTCATCGGAGTGCACATCACCCAAAGCAAGCTCCTCACATTGTCCCGCCTCTTGAAGATTAGAGAACCATATGAATCTTCTCCAGAATGACCCATCCCAGTAGGACTTAAACACCCCTCTCTAATTGAAAACATCCCAGCAGGACTTAAACACCCCCCATCAGCCCTCAACCCTTAATCAGGCCTGTAGCGAAATAGAAACCCTCAAAAGGAGTTGATTGATAATAAAAGAGAGACAATACATATATATAATAAAAATGATAGGTATAGGTGGGGTCTATTGGATAGAAGCCCAATAGCTCAATAATCAATAGCCCAATAACTATTCTAAAACTCCCCCTCAAGTTAGAGCATAAACGTCAACCATGCCCACCTTGCTACATAAGACAGAAAACACCTTTGGAGAAGCTGCTTTGATAAGTAATCTGCCAACTGTTTTAAAGATGGAGTAAACAGGAGAGATCACATTTTTGGTCCATGCATCTCTAACCAGATGACAGTCAACCTCTATATGCTTAGGCCTCTCAAGGAACTACTAATTCTATGTGATATAGATATCAGACTGATTATCACAAAACATAAGAATAGGGCCAAGATGACGAAAATCAAACTCCAATAACAGATTCTTCAGCCACATCATTTCACAAGTAGTATGTGTCATGACTCTATACTTAGCTTTTGCACTGGATTTAGAAACATCTTGTTTCTTGCTCTTCCATGTCACCAAATTTTCTCTAACGAATGTGCAATAGCCAGTAGTGAACTTCCTATCTCCCTTATCACCAGCATATTTCCTGAGCAGAATAGCCAAAAATATGAATATGTTCATATTTCTTGTACAACAAATCTTTTCCAGGAGAGCTTTTGATATAGGCAAGAATCCTCAGAGCAGCTGATCAGTGAACCTCTCTAAGCTGATGCATAAACCTACTCAGTACTCCAACTGCAAAGGTTATATCAGTCCTTGTAACTGTCAAGAAGATCAACTTCCTAATCAATCTTCTATATTGTCCAGGGTCATCAAGTAGATGACTATTATCATAGCATAAATCTACATTTGCTTCTATTGGAGTGCTAGCAGGCTTTCATCCCAACATGCAAGTTTTCTCAAGGAGATCAAGTGTATACTTCCTCTGAGATAGAAGTAAACCATGCTTTTGGTAAGCAACTTCAATCCCAAGGAAATATCTTGGCTTTCCCATATTCTTCGTCATAAAATATCATTTGAGATACTCCTTTATTTTTGTTAACGCCATAGAGTCACTGCCAATTAGCAAAATGTCATCAACATACACAGCCAGTATCACTGAGCCACACTTAGTGCGACGAACAAACACTTTGTGATTTGAATGACAATGAGCAAATCCAATACTAGAGATAATCATGCTGAACTTCTCAAACCATATACCCTTGGACTCTGTTTGAGTCCATAAATCGCCTTTCTGAGTATACAGACGACAGTATCTCCCCCTGAGCAATATACCCTGGAGGTTGCTCCATATAAACTTACTCCTTCGAGTCCCCATAGAGAAAGGCATTCTTGACATCTAGTTGAAATATGGGCCACTCCATATTAACAGCAACAGAAAATAGAATTTGAATGGAGTTCAGCCGAGCAACTGGTGAAAAAGTCTTAAAGTAGTTCACACCATAGGTCTAAGTATATCTTTTGGCAACAAGCCTGGCCTTATACCTATCCACTGAACCATCAGGGTGATACTTCAATGTATAGATCCATCGACAACCCACAACAACAGCATCTTTGGGTGTAGAGACCAACTTTTAAGTTCGAGAAATAAGAGCATCCATCTCATCCATAGTCTGCTTCCAGACAGTTACCAATACAGCCCCTCATATGACCTGGGTAAAGATACAGAGGATAAAGACAGGGCAAACGGGCGAAAAGAGGGAGTAAGACAATCATATGAAACAAAATGAGAGATAGGATGATCAGTACAAGACCGTTTACCTTTGCGAGGGCAATAGAAATATCAAGATCAGAGAAAGGTACGACAGCTAAGGAGGTGGACCTTCCACTAGAGAGGAGGCGGCCAAAACCGGTTCAGAGGCATGAACATTTTGCCGATGAGTGTAGACATGTCTGAAAATTTTTTTCCCGAGGTGGCTTTGATGCAAGTGGTGCTGTAGTGTCTTTTAATGACACTGGCGAAGAGACATCATGGACAACAACAAGTACAGGGAAGGAAAAGACGGTGAAAGAGAAATAAGACTCCGACGCAATAACTGGACATTGTGAAAAAAAGTATGGAACTTATTCAAAAAATGTGACATTAACTGACACAAAATACTTTCTAGTTGATGGACTATAACACCGGTATTTTTTTTTGAGTTCGAAAATACCCAACAAAGACATATTTTATAGACCTAGGAGATAATTTATTTAGACCTAGAGACAAATCCTGAACAAAACATCTACAACAAAAAACACTCGGAGGAACTGAGAAGATATTTTTGTCAGGATATAAACGTGAAAAAGGGATTTTTTTTGATGAAGAACTGAGGAGGACATCTTATTAATCAAATGACAGGCGCTTAACACTGCGTTAGCCCACAAATACTTCGGAACATGCATATGAATTATCATGGTTCGAGCAACATTTAGGATGTATCTGTATTTGCATTTAGCAACACTATTCTGTTGGGATGTTGAGAGCATGAGATGTGATGAATAATCCCATTCTTAGAACAAAAAAAAGACAAATCATTTTTCATATATTCTAGGGCATTGTCAGTACGAACCACACAGATAGAGGTAGAAAATTGAGTTTTTTATTTCATTATGGAAAAATTCGATGACACCAGAAACTTCAGACCTCTCTTTTAGCAAATATAGCCAAGTCATACGAGAGAAATCATCAACAAAGATAAGAAAATATCTAAAATCTTTAGATGAAGGCACATGACTAGGATCTTGGATATTAAAATGAACTAATTCAAATGCAGAACTAATACGGTTATTGACTCGACTCAAAAAAAAGACACGATGATGCTTGCCCATCACACAAGACGTACAACCAAGTGTAGAGAAAGAAGCTGAACAGAAATTATCGACCAAAGCTTTTGCAATGAGGGATAACCCAAACACCAGTGCCAGAGTAGAATAAGATCAGACTGACCTGTAACTAAGCCAGTAGGGGACACTTCGTCATCCAAATAGTACATGCCTCCTCTCTCATGACCTGAACCAATCCTCCTCCCAGTTGTCAGGTCCTGAAAAACACAGTAAGAAGGGAAAAATGTTACACTGTAGTTATGTTGTTTGGTAAACTGGCTGATGGATAACAAGCTTACAGAAAATTTTGGAACATATAATACATTTTAAGGTTCAAGGATGGAGTAGCCTGAAGTACATCATCACCAAGGACAGGAGATTATGTACCATCAACAATGTTAACAGATGAAATTGAGTGGAAAGATGTAAAGAGGTGAATTTATTTTTAATACCTGTCATGTGAGATGAGGCTCCTGAATTAATATCCAAGGTTTGTGAGGAGAGGCAATATAAGAATTTATACCTGAAGAGGATGGATGAGTTGATGAATGACCTATCTGATAGAACTCGAGCTTTTCTCTAATGTTTTCCTGCAATCTGTACCATATCCACTTGTCATTATAATGGCCACAATGTGGTTTGCTTAACTCAACTTTCTTTCTTTCTTTTTGAGAAAAAGACCGTGAGGCCAACAAAGCCCCTTGGCGTTTCATTAATAAAACCTTAACGAAACAATCCCCAAAAATGTAGGGAACAAAAATGTAAAAATACGAAGTTATCCACCCAAAAACTCCAACATGGGCCACCTTACTTTCAGACGTTTTGACGACGTATCTGCTTTCCTCCAGGCGCGTACGTGACCTATATAGGAGTGTTGAGTTCAGTCCAACCCGATTGCCGTAAACTCCTCTGACGAAAAGATCCACCTCACTTAATCCTCCTATCACTCTCTTCTAAAACTCACTCCTTCGATGTTTACTAAATCACCCTTTTTTTTCTTCTCGCACTTGGGTTCTTGCGACTCGCTAGAGTGGAACAGACCCAAAAGGTTTGCTAAACTCATTTAGGAAACGGTTCTGACTCTCCATGTTCAAAAAAATTTGATCTTTGATTAGCAGACTACTCCCACCCGTGATATCCACTCACCACTATTAACAAATCCCTGTTTAAGCATTGGGGTTGTGCTTTTTTCCTTCAAAATCTCCGTTTCTGTCTTTCTTCTTAGGCTTAGCCCCCCACCCCGCAGCCCGCTATCGGGCCCAACTTGAACTGGTCCACTCCTTTCCTCAGTAGAATCCCACCCTTCAATGGGCCCTAGGATCTCCGACCCAGTCTCACAAAAATCTCCCCTTTGCACCCAGGTCCATCAATCGGCCCAAGTGAGACTGGTCTAACCACAACTAACCCGTGATTAACAACAAGTGCTTCGTTGACTGAGTTGACAGCCACTGCCTCTCTCTCCTGCAAATAAACATTTCATCGGAGTGCACATCACCCAAAGCAAGCTCCTCACACTGTCCCGCCTCCTGATGATTAGAGAACTATACGAATCTTCTCCAGAATGACCCATCCCACCCCCTCCAAACAACCCATTATAACACTCTCCAATTGAAAACATCCCAGCAGGACTCAAACGCCCCCATCAGCCTTCAGCCCTTAATCAGGCCTGTAGCAAAATGGAAACCCTGAAAAGGAGTTGATTGATAATAAAAGATAGACAATACATATATAATAAGAATGATGGGTATGGGTGGGGTCTATTGTATAGAAGCCCAATAGCTCAATAACCAATAGCCCAATAAGTATTCTAATTCTCCCCCTCAAGTTGAAGCATAAATGTCAACCATGCCCACCTTGCTACATAAGATAGAAAACACCTTTGGAGGAGCTGCTTTGATAAGTAATATGCCAACTGCTTTGAAGATGAAGTAAACGGAGAGAAATCATCTTTTTGGTCCATGTATCTCTAACCAGATGACAGTCAACATCTATACGCTTAGTCCTCTTATGGAACTAATTCTGTGCGATATAGATATCAGATTGATTATCACAAAACATAGGCATAAAGCCAAGATGACGAAAACCAAACTCCAATAACAGATTCTTCAGCCACATCATTTCACAAGTAGCATGTGTCATGACTCTATACTAAGCTTTTGCACTGGATTTAGAAACATCTTGTTTCTTACTCCTCCGTGTCATCAGATTTCCATTAACGAATGTGCAATAGCCAGTAGTGGATTTCCTATCTCCCTATCACCAGCATATTTACTGAGCAGAATAGCTAAAAATACGAACATGTTCATGTTTCTTGTACAACAAACCTTTTCCAGGAGAGCTTTTGATACAGGCAAGAATCCTCAGAGCAGCTGACCAGGGAGCCTCTCTAAGCTGACGCATAAACCTACTCAGTACTCTAACTGCAAAGGTTATATCATGCGTAGTAACTGTCAAGAAGTTCAACTTCCTAATCAATCTCCTATACTGTCCAGGGTCATCAAGTAGATGACTATTATCATACCATAAATCTACATTTGCTTCTATTGGAGTGCTAGCAGGTTTGCACACCAGCATGCAAGTTTCCTCAAGAAGATCAAGTGTAAACTTCCTCTGAGATAGAAGTAAACCATGCTTTTGATAAGCAACTTGAATCCCAAGGA
Organism: Agave tequilana; assembly: GCA_038442645.1. Lineage (NCBI taxonomy): Eukaryota > Viridiplantae > Streptophyta > Magnoliopsida > Asparagales > Asparagaceae > Agave > Agave tequilana. The sequence goes on from JAVJIF010000086.1 coordinate 66,710, forward strand.
AATTTCTTGGCTTTCCCATATCCTTCGTCATAAAATATCGTTTGAGATACTCTTTTATTTCTGCTAAGGCCATAGAGTCACCACCAATTAGCAAAATGTCATCAACATATACAGCCAGTATCACTGAGCCAGACTTAGTATGACGAACAAACATTGAGTGATCTGAATGACAATGAGCAAATCCAATACTAAAGATAACCATGCTGAACTTCTCAAACCATGCCCTTGGACTCTATTTGAGTCCATAAATCGCCTTCCTGAGTATACAAACAGTATCTCCCCCTGAGAAATATACCCTGGAGGTTTCTCTATATAAACTTGCTCCTTCAAGTCCCCATAGGAAAGGCATTCTTGACATCTAGTTGAAATAAGGGCCACTCTATATTAATAGCAACAGAAAATAGAATTCGAATGGAGTCAGCCGAGCAGCTGGTGAAAAAGTCTCAAAGTAGTCCACGTCATAGGTTTGAGTATTTCTTTTCGCAACAAGCGTGGCCTTATACCTATCCACTGAACCATCAGGGTGATACTTCAATGTATAGACCCATCGACAACCCATAACAACAGCATCTTTGGGTGCAAAGACCAACTCCTAAGTTCCTCGAGAAATAAGAGCATCCATCTTCTCATCTATAGTCTGTTTTTAGCCAGGTACCAATATAACCTCCTCATACGACCTTGGTAAAGATACAGAGGATAAAGACAGGGCAAACTGGCGAAAAGAGGGAGTAAGACGATCGTATGAAATAAAATGAGAGATAAGATGATCAGTACAAGACCGTTTACCTTTGCAGAGGGCAATAGGAATATCAAGATCAGAGAAAAGTACTGACAGCTGAAGAGGTGGACCTTCCACTGGAGAGGAGGCGGCCAGAACCGGTTAAGAGGCATGAACTTTTTGCCGATGAGTGTAAACATGTCTGAATTTTTTTTTGAGGTGGCTTTGATGCAGATGGTGTTGTAGTGTCTTTTAATGACATTGGCTAAGAGACATCATGGACAGTAACATGTGCAGGAAAAGGAACAGACGGTGAAAGAAAAATAGACTTTGATGCAGTAACTGGATCTTGTGGAGAAAAGTCGTGAACTTATTCAAAAAATGTGACATCAGCTGACACAAAATACTTTCTAGTTGATAGACTATAGCACTGGTATTCTTTTTGAGTTCGAGAATACCCAATAAAGACACATTTTATAGACCTAGGAGACAATTTATCCAGACCTAGAGACAAATTCTGAACAAAACATCTACAACAAAAACACTCGGAGGAACTGAGAAGATATTTTTGTTAGGATATAGACGTGAAAAAAGAATTTTACCACGAAGAACTGAGGAGGACATCTTATTAATCAAATGACAGGCGTTTAACACTGCGTCAACCCAGCGTCAACCCACAAATACTTCGGAACATGCATATGAATCATCATGATTCGAGCAACATTTAGGATGTGTTTGTATTTGCGTTCAGCAACACTTTCTGTTAGGACGTCTGAGAGCATGAGGTTTGATGAATAATCCCATTCTTAGGAAAAAAAGAAAATTATTTTTCATATATTCTAGGGCATTGTCAGTATGAAACTTACGGATAGACGTACAAAATTGAGTTTTTATTTCATTATAGAAAAATTCGATGACAGCAGAAACTTCAGACCTCTCTTTTAGCAAATATGGCCAAGTCATACGAGAGAAATCATCAACAAAGATAAGAAATTATCTAAAATCTTTATTTGAAGGCACATGACTAGCTCCCAGATCGGGGGGAGGGGAAAGGGACATGAAAATGAACTAACTCAAATGCAGAACTACTACAGTTATTGACTCGACTCGAAAAAAGACACGATGATGCTTGCCCATCTCACAAGACACAACCAAGTGTAGAGAAAGAAGGCTGAACAGAAACTACTGACCAAAGCTTTTGTAATGAAGGATGACCCAAACGCCAGTGCCAGAGTAGAATAAGATCAGGCTTACCTGCAACTAATCCAGTTAGGGGACACTTCGTCATCCAAATAGTACATGCCTCCTCTCTCACGACCTGAACCAATCCTTCTCCCAGTCGTCAGATCCTGAAAGACGCAGTAAGAAGGAAAAAGGTTACACTGCGGTTATGTTGTTTGGTAAACTAGCAATGTCCCCTCACCCACCTCGAACGCGGCACCCACGTGCACCGTGCACACCACTGTCCCCCAAGTCACTGCTGTCACCAGCCGGCCAGCAGTCAACCCCGAAATCTCTTTCTCGCATGAGTTAGTCGCCTCGTCCATGGATCAGATTCCTTCCCCTGTTTCGGCCACGTGATAGAGGCAGCATCGCTTCCCATCACCATCGCAGAGAGGTCCTCGAAAGCCCGATCTGGCGATGTATACCTTTGTGGAGATAACCGCGTCGTGGTGGCGCAAAAGCGCAGACCACTTTCCCCCACCTCCTCTATTGCCGAGCTCACTAACACCGAAAGCTCAAATGATTTTCCTATTTTCATCGATACCCCGCTCGTAGCTACCACATCTGGCCGCCTCTGCTCGAAATCTCTCTTCGTCGTCGTGCCGCCCTGACGACCTTCGTGAAGCTTGACCTAATCCCCTGCTCTGTCGCGATCTATGCTGCACCAGCCACAGACATAGTCCCCTCCCTTCAGCCAGTCCAAAGATGTTATCCTTTGAGAGGTGAACACATCACCATGTCATCAACCCTACCTGCTTGTCGTCCACCGTCGCATGGACGCATGAAACCTCCACTTCGACTGTCCTCTCGCTGCTTATCCTTTGTTGACCCCCTCTTGACTGCCGCACCACCCCTGCTCCGCACCCGAAGAGGGCATTCCATGGCTTTGTGTCCCGCTTGCCGGCAGAGCACACCACACCCAAATGGCAAAACGGCCTTCCAATGCCCAGTTGGCCACAAAGGTGGCAAGCGGAGCTCGCCCCTCTGTGCGCCTACAGCACCATAGACCAAACTCTGGATGCTGTCATCTTAACTCAACTTTCTTTATCATCCATTTGTTTTCACAAATAGTTTGTTGGTCGTCCTCATTCACATTGTTGTTGAAACCTACTAGTCAAATTTCTTACCTTCTCTGTCTTGAGAAATCAACTAGCATTATTTATTTGAAGAATCTTGAAACAGAATTCCTGGGTACTGGTATCTTCGAGAACTTTCCTAGGCCTCATCTGAGAACAAGGTCTAGTTTCCCAAACTGAGGTTTGGGAGAGTTTGTAGCTCAAAACAAGGTTACTGAAACTAGCCCATGTTTGGAACCAAAATGGAGTTTGGGAAACTGGGGTTTGGAAGCCTCCAAACCTAATGAAATTGGGGCTTTGTGAAACTAGTTTGAGTGGAGTTTTAGAAACTGGGGTTTGTATGGTTACAAACCTCATTTCATTTTAACTTAAACGAAACCCCGACTTTGTGAAACTTTGTTGCCAAACTAAGCCTTAGAGGTTTAATAAGTTTAATGGAGTGGCTAACTTTTGTTGTGATTCTTGAACTTTTATATCACTTCCTCGATGTTCACATGAAAATCCATGTGGAAATATTAATATCTAGTTTTGTTAATTATTATGCAAACTGCCCTTAACAAAATTAAATTCCCTTCACATTTCACTTTGTTATTGTATTCACTCTCCATTTTATATGTTGTATATGAAACTGCATCCATGTGCATGCAGAAAGCAGTGCTTGTCTGTGGTACAATTTTGTATAAATAATAAAAGATTGACAGCTGCTATATAGTTGTGAGGTGGCTTTTTGGCAGAATCAGAAACAATGTACCCACTAAATTGAATCTTGTTGTTAGTTGTATATGTGCTTTTCTTTTATAATATACTTTCTTTTCCCTTTATTCACAGGTGACGGGTTATCTTTCAAGTCATCTCCTGACATAATGAGTGGAGCAATTTCTGCATTTTCATTGCTGATATACAATGACGCGAGATTTTGTATAGATGTGCCAAACCTGATACCTTTTGTACTATCTTTGCTGCAAAACAAAGCTACTGAAGTTGTTAAGGTTTCTTGTCAATCTTTATTATAGTCTTTTTTATTTTTTTTATTTTTTAATTTTCTTAACTCAGTTGTTTTATTGCGTTGAACAGGCAGCTTTGGGCTTCATAAAAGTTTTGATGTGCTCCTTACCTTCCAAAGACCTGATAAAGTTCTTAGAAATATCATTTCAGATCAAGGCATGTACTAGTCATAAATTGTACAGTTGTTCAATGGTTCTCTGTTCTAGCACTTTACTTTTATCAGTTAAATATCATTTATTTGATCATTTAGGTAACCATACTACATTATCAGGGGGGAATCATCCTTGAAATTTTGATCAGAGAGGGTGGAATTGATGTTGTTGTGACAACATGAGAAATACAAAGGCTTTATTAGAATTATTGCAGAGGTAATGTGTTCAACTCAGTGTTTTTACCTAATTCACTTCAGACAACCCAACCCCCTATAAGCACATAAAATAGAAAAAAAACACCATAAAAAGGGTAACTTACAAAAAGAGTACTGGTGGTTTGATTAAATCTCAAAATGAGTATCAAACTTTGTTTTTTCTCAGAATAGGTACCCATGGCCACATTTCTGTTAGTTTCTTAAACTTTCCGTTAGTTTGTTTGTTGACTAGCCACGTGCGAGATACGCGACTCAAATTTTAGATCAAAATGCCCTTCTTCACCTCTTAGTATCAGATCTCATTCTCATTTTAAAATTGAACCCATCAACTCTCTCCTCTGCAGTGGCAATTAGCATCCTATGGGAGAAGGACCAATTCAATCATCTTATTTTGGTACCTTGCATCCTTTTAAATATTCATGGGGGTTTATATCATTGCCTACAAGAAGTTCATAGGTAGCTTGCTATTGAGGGCAATCATGTAACTTTTCATGCAACCAAAGCGCTGACAGTGCTTCCAAATGAAAGTACATGCAATTAAGATACAAGACAGATTTTGTTTCATTTGACAAAATAATACATTAAACCTTTTTATCCTTCAATGAGTTTCTCGTACTAGAGAGATTTGAAGTAGGACACTAAGAATAAGAACTCTTGTGTGTGGAGGCCCACACGTGATGGCAAGGGGTAAAAGGGGTTGTTGGGTTTATGGAGTGGGGGTAAAGATGAGGAATAGAGAGCATGGTGGTGGGCAAGGCTGCTATTGAGAGAGAGAAAAGTAATAAAAAAAATGACACTAACACATTTATTATGGGACACATGGCCATTTGTACCCTTGTTCCATCAAGCTACAATCCTACCCAAATGATTTAGACAGTTTTCACAGAGAATGGGTTGAGAGAGAGAGAGAGAGAGAGAGAGTTTCCAGAGATGGGTTGGGGGTGGGAGGGAGAGAGAGAGAGAGAGAGAATGGGTTGAGAGGGGGAGGGCGGGTGTGAGAGAGAGAGAGTTTCCGAAGAGAATAGGTTGAGAGGCGGGGAGGGGGAGAGAGTTTTCAAAGAGAATGGGCTTGAGAGGGAGAGAAGGAAAGAGAGAAGAAGGGTAATTTGGCCATAAAATTAATTTACATGCACAACACGTGTTTAAGTGGGCCCAAAACTAACAACTCACTAGCAAAAGTTAACAATAGTTACTCATTTTGAGAAAAATTGAAACTTTGTACGCATTTTGAGATTTGATGAAACCATAGGTACCTTTTTTGCAATTTATCCCAAAAATAGTCATGCATTTAGATTTGAGGTGTGTACGAATTCCGACCCCAAAAACTGACTTCCCGAGAATAAAAGAAGAACATTAGTAACGAACTATATAAATGGGTTCTTTTGATGTATTTAGTACTAGCATTTCTAATATTCGAGCTTTAGAGTTTGGAATTTGAAGTGCGATTATTTAATTTTGTTAGAATTGTGATCATATGGTTTGCTATGTTTCTTTTTGAATAAGTATCAAATCAAGGTCTGCTTTGTAGATACTTATGTTTGTTCAAATGTGTATGTATCTGTTCCCTGAGCGCACACATACAAATCATACCTGCATAACTATTGAAATAACAGTAGTGAATTTTCCCAACTCTACCATGACTCAAAATACTGATTCAATTAAGCCTACCCCGTTAGTGCTACGCACAATTCAAAGTAGGGTACATTGCAACTGTATTTGTATCAAGAACCAAAGCATACTACAAATCTGGTAACACCGATTTTACTGCACATGTTAGATTAAACACGTGGTAACTTGTCTCGGGATCCATTAGTTTTATCAACATCAAAAATCTATAGCCATAACTTGTGCTCAGTATGTATTCAAAGCGACTATTTCATTCATAGAACTCCACTTCCAAGAAAGTTTTTATATTCCTGTTGTTATATTTTGTCTGCGGTTGTGATCAGCATAAATTGGATCTGGATGTTTTCATGCTCAATTAATAATCATGGAGATAATATCAGATTAGTTTATCTTTACAAGGTTTTCTTAGTTAGTAGATCTGGTTTATTATTCATGTCTTATCTCTCTTCGAGACAGATAGGTAAAGATTTGCATTAATTTGTTATTATATGGTGATATAAGATTTGACTTTTTATTCTTATCTTATCTAGTTGCTCTGTTTTGATTATTAAATGAATTGATTGAGTTTGAGTAAGCGTTTATGTAACTTGAGGGTGTAATAACAAATTCCCTTTCTTCTCTTTTCTGAAACTTCCTCAAATTTCTCCTCTCCTCAAAACCTGTTTGTCTCTTGGCATCAGAACCATCTAAATCCTAATCTGCCTTGACTTCCATCTCAAATTCATTTTGGACTGTCCAACAGTATGTCCTCATCATATGTTGAGAAGCAACAACCACGGCAACATATTTAGAGAAGCAGCTACAGCTGTAAAAGAAAGAAAAAGTGCAGGTTATTGTAGGTAAGTGTGAAAAAGAAAAGTACCAACCTGATCAAAGTTGCTTCTCTCTGCTCCAACTTCAACATCTCTGTTTTAGATCTGATCGGTATCAATTCGATCTGACCGGACCAGTCCATTGAGTTGTCACTTACAGCAAACTTTCAACATGGTATCGATAGCTAACGGAGCTTGATCATTCTTCGTCACTTTCTATTCTGTAAAGACTACTGGAACATAAGGTAAATCAAGCGATCAACTGGGAGTAGCAAGTGAGACTCGTAACCAACCATGACATTTGATTGCAAATTTGGTCGTGAATGTAGATTGTGTACACTGTACTCTTTCAAAATGGAGATCACTACAAAGATTACAAATAAAATTTGGTCATGATTCTAGATTATATTTGCCAAATATGTTAGAGTACAAACTTGAAGACTTAGTAACGCCCTTTTCTTCTCATACCGGTGAGCTTCTTCCATCTATGATTTTAGTCCTCATCTATTTTCAAGAGTTTTGAGTAATTACCATAAGGAAATGTTGAGCTCACTAGATTCTTTTATGTGTGCTTTAATTGAAAATGAGCTATTAAATCCAAATATAGATGTGCAAATTGTCAGAGCATGTGGCCATTGTGAAATTCACGAATCATAGTATTGTATAATTGTTAGGATTTTGCTTTATTTTTCAAGAAGAGATGATGGTCCAAGAAAATTCAATTGAGTTAGAGAAGACGATGACTTGAAGCAGAAGAAGCAAATTAAGATGAAGCATTTTCCTTTTCAGGCAATTGCAAGTTTCTTTTTCAAGAGGAGTATGAATAGGAGATTAATTCCTATTCAATGAAGGCTTGATTCTAAAGATTAAAAGGTCTATAATCTTTCTAGATCAAGGAGATCAATTCCTAAAAGAATTGATCAATATTCTTCAACCATCCAAAGGCCAACATCATCTCATAGTCTAAATAGGAGTTGTATTGTAAAATCTTATAAATAAAGGTTGTAACCAAGTATTGTAATTACCTCAACCAAACAAGTCCCAAAGAATTTCTACAACAGAGAATCCAAGTAAAGGAGACTAGAGGAAGCCAAGAAAGAGAGAAGCAAGTTGAAGGTGCATAGAGAGAAGGTAATACTCTTGTAATCTAGCGCTAGATTTAAGTGGAAAGTGAATACTCTTGTTGCATCAAGAGGAATGTTAGATCTCTTTGTACTAAGTCTATTAATAAAATTTTCTCAAGTTCTCTTCTTGTGGATGTAGGCCAAGTTTGGGCTGAACCACGTTAAATTCTTCTGTTCTTTCTTTATAACTCTTTTGTTTAGGTATTGCTATTTTGCTTTACATCAAGCTTTCCTTTTGCAAGTATTGTTCATATTGTCAAGTTTCGCTGACGTCGATTCTGGGAGTCACAACAATTGGTATCAAAGCATATCAATTTCGCAACAATTGGTATCAAAGCTAAAAGTTGACGAAAGGCAATATGTCGAAGATAGGAAGTTCTACGATAAGTTCGAGATCGAGAAGTTCAATGGCAAATAAAACTTCGACTTATGACAAAAAAGGGTGAGGCGTTGCTGGTGCAACAAGGTCTTCACAAGACCTTGCAGGGTAAGTCAGCAAAACCTGTAGGTACGTCAAACGAGGATTGGGAGGAGATGGATCTAAAGGCAGCAAGCACGATCCAACTATGTCTCGCAGACGAGGTTATGTACAACGTGATGGATGAAGAAACGGCTACGAGACTGTGGTCAAGGTTAGAAACAAGTTGTATCTCAAGAAACAACTATAGGGGCTACGCATGAAGGAAGGGACAACAATGTTGAGCATCTGAACTTCTTCAACAAGGTCATTAGCGAGCTTCTAGCTGTTGATATCAAGATCGACGAGGAGGACAAGGCGTTGATACTTCTCATTTCTCTTCCAAAGTCATATGATCATATCGTCACCACCATGCTCTACGGTAAGGAAACTCTCATCTTGGAGGAGGTCACGTCAACTCTCTTATCTATCGAGATTAGGAGAAAGCCAAATCAAAAGGAGCAGACAGGATCGGGTTTGGTGGTCATGGGACAGAAAGGAAAAGGAGAAGGAAGAAAAGGTCCAAGCTCATCAAAGGCGTGTCACGTTTGTCACAGGGAAGGTCATTGAAGAATGACTGCAAGCATCGGCAAGAGTGGCTGAAGAAGAAGGGGCAAGCTGCGGAGACAGACGTAGCAAGCGGTTTAGAGGACACTGAAATATTAGTGGCTTCTTACGAAGACAATACTTCTCAAGGTAGATGTTGGATATTTGATTCAGGTAGTACAGTTCATATATGTTCCCAGAAAAGGCTGTTCAATAACTACTTAGTTGTAAAAGAGGAAAGGATTGTCAAGATTGTGGATGGCTCGGCTTGCAAGGTCATTGGCACTAGGACAGCCTAGGTTACAGGAAGAGATGGGACAGTGCGTGCTCTAGAGGCGGTCTGGTATGTCCCGGAGGCACAGTATAATCTAATATCCATAAGGGTGCTCAACGAAGAAGGATGCCCGATCCAAGTGCAATAAGGCATCGTAACAGTCAGCTAAGGAGACAGGGTAATCCTGAAAGGAGAGAAGTGTGGAGGGTTATACAAGCTGAAAGAAGGAAACTCAGTTCGAGGTAGAGTTTCAAGAATAAGCTTGGAAGGGAGTTCATCGTGAGGTGGAGCTTCAAGAAAGACTGCATCAGGACGTGAACCGGGTCAAAAATATTGCGGGAAAGAGAAAGGATGCACTCAAAAAAGGCCTGAGATGGCCCAAGCCATGGCGGTAAATCAGCCAAAGGCCCCGGAGAGAGGGGGCAAGAGTTAAAGATTTCACGGTACGGTTACAACTAAGGAAGAATCCAGATATTAATCCGAAATATCAAGTTCTTTTGCTAAAGGCTTGAAAAACAAGTCAAGCTGGAGATTGTTAGGATTTTGCCTTATTTTTCAAGAAAAGATAATGGTTCAAGAAAATCCAATTGAGTTGGAGAAGACGATGGCTTATAGCAGAAGAAGCAAATTAAGATGAAGCAGTTTTATTTTCAGGCGATTGTGAGTTTCCTGAATAGGATTTAATTCCTATTCAATGAAGGTTTGTTTAAAGGATTGATCAAGATTCTTCAACCATCCAAAGGCCAAGATCATCTCATAGTCCAAATAGGAGTTGTATTGTAAAATCCTATAAATAAATGTTGTAATCAAGCATTGTAATTGTCTCAACCAAATAAGTCTCAAGAAGTTTCTATAACAGAGAATATCACGTAAAGGAGACCAGAGAAAGCCGAGAAAGAGAGGAGCAAGTTGAAGGTGCATAGAGAGAAGGTAATACTCTTATAATCTAGGGCTAGATTCAAGTGAAAGGTGAATACTCTTGTTGCATCAAGAGGAATGTTAGATCTCTTTGTAGCAAGTCTATTAATAAAGCTCTCTCAAGTTCTCTCCCTGTGAATGTAGGCCAAGTTTGGGCTGAATCACGTTAAATCCTTGTGTTCTTTCTTTATTACTCTTTTGTCTAGGTATTGCTAGTTTGCTTTACATCAAGCTTTCCTTTTGCAAGTACTGTTCATATTGTCAAGTTCCGCTAACGTCAATCCTAAGAGCGCAATAATTGGTATCAGAGCATATCAATTTCGCGACAATAATTTGTAAGGTACAATACAACATAGGAGATTTTTGAAGTGTGATTGTTGGAGCCTTTGATGGGTTGGATATGTCAAGCTATTCATTTCAGTAGAGTTTGCTACTTGAAAGTGTTGCCAAAATTTGATTAAGGGTTATGTTATATCTTAGTGGGATGCCTTAATTGTGGAGATATTTCATGACTTTCAAAGAAAATCTAAAGAATATAACTATATATGTTTTCAAAATAGATTGTATTTTCATATTAACGGAGGAATGTTATAACACTTGGAATTGAGGAGTGAGAAAAAGCTTATTCCAAGTTTCTTTCTTATCACTTAGTGTTGCAAGAGGTATAGTCATGATCTTCGTAGTGTTGCATACAAGTTAGTGGAGAAAGTAATCAGCAAATGTATAGAAATTAGGAAAGTCCTATTTTGAATCAAAGTCAATATGCTTCCTCCTATGAGAAGATTGTTTTGAAAAAGCAACCTAGGTGTGTGCGGAGTTGGCACCAATTGATAGTCCTGTGATGTGTTTAGCTCTGATCCATAGCTGTCTGTTCTGCCAAATGATGCTAAGTGTGTTCCACAGACCTGATCTAATACTAGCTACATCCATATTGAAGAATGAAGATGATGTCATCTCTAAAACAATTTCTGAGACTGCTCACACTGACCACTGACCTCCTATTCAACATCCAGTTTTGTGTTCCATAATGTCAACCTCTTCACTGCAACATTAGATCATCCTTGCTAGTTCTCAATTCCTCATCCTTGTACATTTCAAACCTTGAGGCTGATTCCATAGGAGAACTGATATTGAATTACTTTTGCAGCATCAGCACGATGGATTTTTTTGGATATTCTCATGCAAAACTAAATAATCTTGGAGATATTATCAGATTACTTTATCTTGACAAGAATTTTTAGTTAGTAGATTTGCTTTATTATTCTTAGTTGAGCCAGACTACTATGGACTTGAGATACTATGCTTTATAGTCAACTATTACAGTTTCAAGCAATTAAACGATAACAAGCAAAATCAAGCAAAGAGATATAGTTCAGAGAAGCAGACTCAAGGATACAGGCGATGCATCATGGTTTGGCATAACACTGTAGCATGTATCCACTCCTGCAAGGGTTGATTCAAACAGAACGGTTTGTGGCTCTCTTTAATTGCTTTTTCTAAAAACTTGGTTGATCCGGAGTCACGTAGTAATAATCTGTATACCTACATTACATAGTTTCTCATGATTGATATAAAGCCAAGTTTCTAATTCTTTTACCTCTTTATACCCAAGAGGTTCACTTCACATTGAGAAAGAAAACGAGTTTCAATCTCTTTTCCAAAGATCCCTAAGTACAAAGCAGATTAATATCTCTCTTTGATATGGTTGGTAGGGTTTTGGTAAAGGATTCATGATAGCTTAATGCTAGAATAAAGCCAAAAGTCCTTTTGAGCAGAGAAGAATGTGTGATTTAACACTTCCAAATGGAATGTCCAAATACACTCTTCAATCTTATTATAAATGCAAATAAGCACAAGAGAGGATTATATGATTAAACAGAAAAATAAATTCAGAGAACCTTAGAATTAGGAGTGAATGCAAATAATAAGCTTGAATTGGATAAAAACAAACTATCATTGGATAGATGAGTGGTTATGGGTATGTATATGCCGTTTCTAGAAAGCTAGCCATTTTGGTCATTGGAGTCGACTTTCAATATTTCATTTGAGTGGCCATTTACAACCACATTTGTATGCATAGACGTTTGATGTACAAATTTCTTAGGATGCAACTTTCAACTCTTTTCCCAACTCATGGCCTGTGTTGTTTTGAACAAATCTCCCTTTGGGATCTCTGAATCAAGTGATTAAAAAAGCACTGGATTCTAGAGTTGTAGATCTTTCCACTCATATATAATATCATGTAATAAAGCATGCTAGGGAACTGAAATCATATTATTTGATCTTAAGCTCAACTACTCGTGTTGCAATGTAAGAAAGTTTACTATGCATACAAGTACATATTTGAGCTTACGCAAGCTTCCAAATGCGTAATAAACCCAAAGTAACAAACTCTACACTTTGTCTTAAGTACAAGACGTGCATGCAAACGTACTACAATTGACTTCCACGTGTAGCCTTCTGCCGTGTTCCCCGTCATGCACGTGGCGTGAGGATGTCATGGCCTAAGAGAAGACGTGTCAAGCATTGAGGAGACGGCAATGCATATATCCCTTCTGGATTTGTGGTGATCATTAGATTTTGTGTTGCATGCCACAATTTTATGTTATGATCTTTTCAGTGTACCAGACTCTTTGAATCAGGACAGTTGAGTGCATCAGTTATGGGGGTAACTGATAACCAACCAACTGCCAACCAAATCCAAACTCTTTTCCCTTGTCTTTGCGGTTCAGCAACAGATTCGTTGCCACAGCCTAATTTCATAATGCTTTGGAGAGGAACTGAATCTTGTTCTAGATTGTCTGAGGTCACTAGCAATCCCCAACAACCCTGCTCACTGATGATCACAAAAGTATGCAGTCCTTAACATCAGGATGCTGTTGTGAGACTACTGATAGTACATTGTCTTGCACTAGGAATTTGTGTTGATCACAAAAAGTCAGAATTTGTCGGCAATTGTCTGTGGACCATGTAGCCTAAATGAGAGAGATCAATAGTGAAATAGGTTGTTATCAGAGTATTTATCTATTTGAAGCATCAGTTAAATATTTCAAGCGTGATGAAGAACGACAATGCAATTAGGTTCGGTTTGTTGAAGGGATGAAAAATGATAGAAGAGAGAGAGTTGCTTCAAAAGAAAACTCAGTTAATGTCACGTAAGAAATAGTTTCTTTCTCAAGTTTTTTCTAGACTAATTTCTAGTGCTTCGAGATCCTTAATTTCCATAATTTCTAGCTTTGTTTTCATTCTTTGTCATCTTCATCACTTGAATCTGGTCGAAAGTATAAACTGAGTTATGTGGAGGCGTGATGACTTTATACAGTCTTTGTAACTTGTTTCCTGCCATCTATCATTTTGCATATTCAATAGCAGTCATCAATAATCATGAACTCAGTTGTTGCTTGTCATATAAACCAGGCTCTGAAACCTTGGAGCGAACACTCGGGTTTGCCATCTAGTCACTTATAAAGAAAAAAAAATCTTTAATTTCTGAGTAATAGTCTAACTGTCTAAGGTACCTTTGGTTGCAAGGATCCAAGGAAGAGGCAACTTTTTTTGGCATTCAATAGTTGAGCGCTACTAAATGTCTTTGTTGCTAATTCTGTTTGCTTTGTTGTGATTTTTTCAGTTTGAAGTATTACTGTTTAGAATACTTTTAAAAAGTCTAAGTACTACTAATCAAATGTAGCTAACCTAAATATACGTCAAAATGAACTTTCATGAGCTCACCTCCCTTTCAAATATGAATCTGTTTGATATGGGACTTTTCTTCAGTATTCATGCGTGCTGTGTGTTTTTTCTTCATTCAAGACCTAGTCTGATATTTAGCCATGGCTCTTTTAATTACAGGGGCGATAAAGGAAGAAGAATCTTGATAAACTTTCAAATTCTGACACAGTAGCAGTGCCAGCAGATTCTCTAAATAATGGTCGGGAGCCTTGTCAATAATTTAATGTATTCTCTTGAAAATTATCTTACCTATATGATGCTATTATTTGCAGACAAAAGGGGACACTTGATGATCAGTCACAAAAGCATATAAAAGGCACCTCTAATTATTTTCACAAAGTGAAAAGAATGAAGCAACAAGAAGACATGTCAAGCACTAAGATCAAGACTATTGGTAGGAGAGGTGGTACAAGCCAACACCTTTTAGAAAGGTGTTGTTTTTCATCTATTTTGGGGAACCCATTTAAAATACAGTCAAATAGAGGAAATAATATGATTAAAATTGACAGGAAAGGATGATAGCAATAGATGTTCTCATCATGCATCAGCAACTCCAAAATCTGTTGTATCATACAAATCCAGCAAGAGTAGGAAGAAAGAAGGGAACCAAGGTGTTTTCCATTATATTTGTAAAGGGAAAACTTACAATAAAAAGAGTTTGAGGAGCTAAATTACAAGTATGTTTAAAAAAGATTACAAATAGATCTCCTCAGAGATTCTGGAGAAGTGCCGATAGGAGTCTGGTCAGCGCGCGACCACTTTGTCCCTTTGACGATGCGAGCGATGAGATTCCCTTCTCGCCTGGTTCCGGGAATCAGATAATAGAAGGTTGGTAGAACCCTCTTGCTGCTTCTCAAAGATCGCCTTCAGTTAGGAATTCCTTCTCGCCTGGTTCCGGAGATTCCTTGAGAGGAAGGACGACGTTAGGGTATCAACACCCTGAATAGAGAAAGCAATTCTCTAAAAGTTTCTGAATTCGAGAACGCACGGTGCTTTATGAAGAAGCCTCTGCTTGTGGAATCCTCTTGTGTGCGTGTGTTTTTTGGCACCGGTCCCGTGTGCGTGTCTCTGTGCATGTTTCTGTGCGTGTACCCCTGGCGGGCTATTTATAGGGAAGGCAAGGGTATAATCATCCCTTAAAAATATGAAAACAGATTGAATCAAATCTGTTTAAATCTTAAAAGTAGTCTTGCTGCGAGGCTAGGATCAGCTTCTGCGAAGCTAGAATTGGCAGGTCGGTTGACCTTCTTGATTCTTTCCATATCGTTGGAGGATTTCCCCTGATCTTCTTACTCGTTTTAGGAGAGTCAAGGGATTGTGGCAATCAACTGCCAAATTTGATCTCTGATTTGATCTTAATTAGATTTGATCTGATTGGATCCGATCTCATCTGGAGATTTGATTGGTCAAAGGTTGACCATAGTAGACAAATAGCGGAGCTGTCCGCATTGAGCTCGTAGTGGAGCTAGAGGCAGCTTCTAGCGAAGTCCGAAAGAAACCCTTTGGCGAAGCTGGAAGTCCTCTGTAGCGAAGTTGCAAGTTAGCTTCCTGGCGAGGCTTCGAATGGCTTCAAGGCGAAGTTGAGTGATATTAGCCTCTCAAGCGGGGTTATCCCTTTGGGCTCATGCGATGCTAAGTGCTAGCACCTTAGACCTGCTGAGGTCTGTTTAGAAATAATCCGGGTTCACTGTCTGCTTGCTAGATCAATGGAGTCCAAGTTGCTTCCTTGTCCCTCGGAGATGGGTGAAAACTGGTCTTCAGCTCGTCTGTCACTTGTCTTTTGTAAATGTCAACAAGTTTAGACATTGTTCGGACCAATAAGAATCTTGTCTTTTTTAAGTGTTAACAAGACCCCCTTCAAAGTTTTCGAAAGTCTGCAATAGCTCAGACTTCGAAACACTTTGAACTGCTTTGATCGGTGTATAATGAACGTCGCCATAATGGTTGAGTTCAGCTTCGCTTTAAATCCTGCTTTGGGATGTAGATTCGCCGAGAATCATATAGACTCGCGTCTGGGTAGCCTCGCGGTTAAATAAGTTTGCTCTGGAACATCTGTTGCTTTCCCAAGGCCAACTTCCGTGGGTCAGTTACGAGAGGATTACTTCTTCTCTTGCACTGATCGAGGGAGATATTCTCCGATTTGCACGTTTTCAAGGGAGGATATTCCCTTTCTTCAAGGCGCAATAAGTGCCTTTATGAGGGAGACGTTTCTCCCTTTGCACGGTTCCAAGGGAAACCGTCCCTTTTCTCAAGGCGCAGTAAATGCCTTAAATGCGCTCGTGCTTCCACGCTTGAGGCGTAGCGGTAGCTCAGGCCATGGGGCCTATAAATAGGACACTCGAGGTCCTCTGAAGAGAGAAGTGATCTGCTCTTCCCCTCTTCTCTTGGTTGAAAGAGATACTCAGATCTCTGAAGTAGTGGGAATGCCCACTCTGGTCATTATCCGGCCAAGGACCGGTAAGTCTTGATCATTCAACGACTTCACCGATTTTAGGGAATTCATCTCCCTTAATTCAGCTTTAGCAGCTGTTTCAGGGATTAGCTTCCCTTATTCTCCATTTAACTGATCTGCGGAGAAGGATTTCAGCATAGCTTCTCAGCGAAGCTATCGTCTTGACTTGATCACAGAAAGATCATTGCATGTTAAGTCCGCTGCAAGGCAGACTTGGGACCTGGTATCTTCAAGGTTGAGCCAGTCTTGCCATATAGGTGAAGCTAAGACTGTGTCCCTTAGGATCGATCTGGTTTAACCATATAGGCGAGGCTAGGACTTGGCGTTTGCTGAGCTAGCCCATCATCACTGTGCAAGCGAGGCTTATCCTCTGCTCCAATCGAAATCGGATTGCTTCACCCCAAAGAATTCGGCTTTAGTACTTTTGCAGTATCTTCTGTTTTTAACTGCTAACTTGCTCCAATTTTGCATTACAGTGAGCTATGTTCGCCGATCTTGTATCTTGATGAAAGAGACCGAAAAGTTGCCTTATCCCGGTTGAAGCTTTACTTTTAAGCAGGAGGAACAATTTGGGGCAGCTGATATGTGTCCCAGAGGCTGTTGGCAGCCTCTTATCCGAGATGATTCGTTCTGAGGTGAGGCTGGCAGCCGCTTGTCCGAGAGGATCTACTTCGGGAAGGCGGATGTCACACCTGTGAGATCACTGACATCAGTGCCAATTCCCATTATAGGTGATCTTATCGTGTTGGCGGTGCTAAGTTCATTGCCACTTTTCATCAAAGGTGATCCAACTTCCTGATGGCAAAATCTGCCATTTTTGTGGAGAATTATGACCATGTCCTCGTGGCACAACTGGTTACGGCCTTGTGCAGAAGGAAGGCCTTTCGTGTCCAGTTGGTCTGGTTGGAAGCAGATAAAACCACTTGTATGACTTTTGCGCAAATGATCTTGCTGAGCAACTGAATCTGTTGTACGAAACACAACCTTGATGTAGTATCAATGTACCTTTGCTCTTAAATCAATGAAAGTTTATCTTCTGCTCATCTGATTTTTGCCTGCCTTCATTAAGAATTTGGCCATTAGCGGGGCTAAACTTCGTGCAGAGTTAAGAACAAGATCCTTTTTGAATGAGCTTCGCGCGAAGCTGGCATGTCGGCGAACTGTGCCTTTAGTGGGCTAAGGCAATCCTTTTGGCAAAGTTCTTGATGAACTTGTGCGAAGTCCGCACTTCGGCTCATTGGCAAGGTTAAGCCTTAGTGGCTGAATCAGCGCTTCTCGGGAAGGCGCTTTAGGCGGCATTTCGAATTAATTTGAAACGACAGCCTGTACCGTTTTCGAGGCGTCGTTCCAGGCGCTGATTGGCCAATAAAAGCCCGATCGAGCTGAGAGAAAATCATCATTTCTCTTTGAATTTTTCAGAGTACTTGACTCTTCTTCTTCTTTCTTTTCTTCTTATTCAAGAGTTCAAGAACTTCCGTAGTTCTTCAATGGCGCCCAAGAGACGAGCGGGGAAAGAAGTAGCAACTTCTGCAGCGGGGGTCCTTCTCCTCCTCCGGTCATCGAACGACCAATCGCCGGTAGGGAACTTTCCCTTTTGATTAGAGACTGTCGTCTCCCCTTTAAAGCCGATTTCTGGCTGTCCTTGGATAGATCCAACATGAGAACAATCATGGCCTCATGATTTTAGGGAGTCCAATTCCCTGATTTTACCTTGATCTCTTGATCGGGACCCCAAGAACTGAAGAGTTCTTCTCTAAGCTTCCAAGAGAAGCTATACTTTGAAATTTTGAGAGAAAAGGACAGTAATGCCCTTCTGACGAAGTTAGCCTCCGAGGCTTTGTAGCATCCTGTCGTTCGAAGCTAAGCTTCCAAAGCGAAGCTAACACTTGGATGTTTTCCTGCATCCTGTCTTCGTGTGAAATGCGGAGTTACACTGCAGCTGCGAAGCTAAGCTTCGGGGCGAAGTTATCGTTAGGCCAGTCTCGCTCAGAGGGCGAGGCTATGCCTTATCAAATTTTACTTTCTGGTTTTAGCCCTCTTTCGGCTGATGAACTAATTATAGTTTCTCTTTGTTCTTGCAGTGCACTATACTCCTGGCCCTTCAAACAACCTGTTCGGGATGACCATGGGATCGGATGGCAATATCAGCTTGCAGTTTCAAGGGCAGGCTTCTCTGTTCAGTGAGCGGAGTTCTCTCGTCAGAGATACGCTTATCCATGGTGGTGATCAATATACCACGAGGAGTATCCTAACCACGGCTCCCCTTGAAGATGTCGACCGTCGAATTTATAGGAAGCCCGATTTCATGTTCGGGGATGCCGCACCAGACCCTGACCACCAACTACATGCAGGGGAAGGGCAGTGGATTTTCCAGTTGGATGGCGAAAGATTCTACCTTCCGTCCAACAAGCACCATTTTCCTTTGTCTTCCTTCCAGTGCGTGACGCAGGCTCGGAAGATGTTGTGGGAAGTGAGCCGGAGTACTGACTCTGTTGACATAGGAAAATTGATGCTTCACTCTTCTGGTTATGCAAGAGCGGGGCCTCCTCATTGCATAATGGGCATGCATCCTGGGAATGTGTCACGAGAGATCCCAGTGGGCGAGAATCCTGCAGTGGCGCTGACCTTTGGCAATCATTCTGCAAGGTCGATGGGAACTACCCAGCTACTGACTTCAGAACTCCAGGCTGGATTCACCCTCCGAAGGCATGGTGGGCGAATTTGACTACCTACATCCTTGCTCATTTCGAGGAGGATTTGGAGAGGGTGAACCTCTACGAGGCCGTCAGGGCGACCTGCTACGGTATTGAGGTGAACGTGGCGTGCTTTTATGCCATTTTTGAATTGTATTGCCCAGCTTCGGGGACTTTCTTCACCCCTGTCGGTGAGTTGGGTATGGCCTTGCATGAGATGTGGGAAGTCTCTGCTCTGCCTTTTGGATCTCTTCCCTATGAAGAATACTTCCTGTGCGAGGCAGAATTGGCTCTTCTGGAGAAGCAGGAGCCTGCATTGTTCGAGACCTACAGGGAGTTAATGTGCCATTTGTATATTTGCTCCAGTATGCATGGGGGCAATAAGGGGACCTCCTGTAGCTTGAAAAGCTGGGGAGACTATTTGTTCCCAGATATGGAGAATACTCCTGAAGCGGCTCACTATGGAGTTGCTGATGAAGACATCTTTGACCGGATGCGAAAACACTCCCAAGGGGATCTAGTTGTGAAGGAAGACGATGGTCCCTATGGGAAGGGTGATGTTCTTCGAAGCTTCCATCATCAGGCTCGCAGGCCGATGTCCCGGAAGGCACTTCTGGCTGGCTTCTTAACAGTCTGGTTGAAGAGGTGCGTGGTGCCGTCTTCTTCGGGTGACATCGTTCATCCGAATGTTTTGTTGCCCGCTGTTCGTTTGGTTCATGGGTCGTCCGCTGGGACTTCTTTCGGCCATGGTATGCTGTATCCAGAGAGGCCTTCGTGCATTGACGGAGGCTTTTGCAGGCCACCAACGACGAAGCGTGGAAAGGGGACCATTTCGCCTCGCGACGGACCTAACCCCAGAATAGGTCGCCGTATACTTACTTAATGGCGTGGTTCGCCTTGCATTGTCCTTCTCTAATCGAAGCTGGAGAGGATCCCCCACAGGATGTTCGAATGGCGCTCCTCTGCCAATTCGAAGGATGCTTATGGCAGAAGAGATACGTGGCTGAGGCCCGTAAATTAGTACGTCGCTATGACGTCTATAGTCTCTTCCGCTGCTTTCCCCGTATTCGGGGTGCAGGCTGTGGGAAGAGTTTAAAGATGCGGGGAAGGGGCAGTCGTCCCTAAGCCGGGGAGTTTTTGAGTGGCTGGTCAGTATTCGGCCTTCACATTTGTTGTACAGAAGCGGGGATACCTGCTACCTGGAGCCCTATGTTCCAAGTCGGTTCGCCGTCAGTTTGGGTATGACCAACTGTACGTGGGCAACCCGAACCTTAATCTTGCTTTCATGGGGAGCCTTATTGATGGGGTCCGTGCCTGGCGATTCTTTACTGCAGGCGGTACTGGGGCGCGGCTGCGTACACCGTTGAAGAATCCCAATCTCCTGATGACCCTGTGTTTTTGTCAGTGGTTCGCCACTTCCAACTCCACACCTCTCGAATTCAAGGTGAACAGTTCTGGTGTGAAGTTAATTTCTCAGCGGCTGAGACAGAAGGCTTCTGATAAAAGGGAAGGCAAAAGGGTTCGCACTCCAGGTATAGAGGAGTTTGTTGCTGTGGAAGACAGCGAGGCCTCAGATGCCGAGAGTCCTCAATACGAGGTGGGAGCGGGGGCTGACACTCCTGCAACCGGCTCTGGTGTGATGGGGATCGTTCCCCCTCATCATGTGGAAGAAGTGGAGGAAGAGGATTCCGAAGTCCACTTCAAAAGAAAGCGGGCATGTAGCTCTCGTAAGAAATCGTTGGCGAAGAAGCCCCACTGCCAAGCTCCTACGATGGTCATAGAGGGTCATCCCTCTACAGCGATTCCTCCTGCTGCCCCACTAGCGGATGAACGTCGGTTGCTGAATCGACTAGCGGTGAATTCGCTCTCCGGTCTGGGTAAGATTAACCCCGTCCATATAATACGCCTTTTTTTCCCATTGACTTATTATCAATTCTTCTTTATTGTAGGAGCTGGGGCAGCTGGAGAGCAAGGGGAACATTATGATCCCCTATTTACTTATGGAACCGAAGCTGGTTCTTTTGCCCGTCCGGAAGAGTCCGGAGGTGATGTGGCCGACATTGGTCCCTCGGCGCTGGGACTTCTAAAGGAAGTCCTATGGCATCGAGCTCTATTGGGTGGTCCACAGGATACTCGGCAAGCGAAAGTGAGCCGGCTATTCGTGTTGATTCCGCTAAGAATTTTCCGATGGAGCCCCTGGAGAGTGATGTGGCTGACGAGATGTTTGAGACGACATCATCCTTGGTATTGTCCTAACCTCTTGGCTCCTTTGCATGTAGTGTCCCGACTAACCGCAATCTTGTTACAGGTGTTCGGCCTCAAGATGCATCAGCTTTAAGAGAGCCAGAAGATCTCCCCGAAGGGTCAAGGGGTGACGTGAGCGCTTCGACCGCGGCTGATGCTGCTATGCTGGATGCGCTGTACGGCGACCTGCCTTCTTATCGGCCCAAGTCAGCTGAAGGACCAGAGGTTGAAGGGGAAGCAGTTCCGGAGGTGTCCTCACTCCCAGCTATATTAACGAGTGAGGTGCCGACAATTTTGCCAGGTGCGGAGCTGAGGGTTTACAAGCCCTACTTCCCCAACTCTGGTAGTTGAGCCTGCTGTTCAGGAGATGGTTGTCAGCCCTACCTCAGCGGTGGCTAGCGCACTGATTTCCATGAAGACTATGCAGATATCAATGACAATCTGCCCTGCTGTTGATGTTCCCATTGCTCCTTCCACGATAGTATCGACCAGGCTGGTGGATTTATCTGAAGTTACCTCTCTACCAGAAGTGGCTGAGGTTGAGAACGACTACATAGGTGACCTCGTCGATAGCTTTTATAAAGGCTTAGGGCGAACTATCGACCTGGTTTTGAAGGGCTCGACTATGTCGTTCTCAAAATTAAAGGTGGTCCTCTCCCGTGGCATCGAAAGTATTCAGGATTTTGAGGGGTATCACCAGGCTACTGCTTTGGAACTCCTGGTGGATGAACTTGAGAAGGATGTAGAGGAATGGCGTCGCCTCAGGTGCTCGAACCTGGAGTCTTTGGTTGATGAGCGGTTTGCGCGTCTCGTCGCTCAAAAGCATGAGGCTCGTCTTGCCGCCTTGCCGCTCAGAAGCTGCTAAGGCTATTGCTTCTGACTTGGAATCCTTGGAGACAAGGCAAGCAGAGGTTGGAAATGCTATCGACGCCTCCACCAGTGCTCTTCTTGACGCTGAAGATAAGATTGAGAGGGCTGAGGAAATGATTAGAAAAGCAAATCTCCTCTTGTCCAAGGCTGTACCGGTGCGTCTTGAAGAAACTGCGCGGCTTGAGCAGCTTAAGGCTCAAAATGAGGAACTGACGTGGCAGGGGTTGTCACAGAGGGTAACCTTGGCGGAGGTCGAAGCTCGTCTGGCCCAGGCTGTGGATTTCAATGAGGCTGAGCTGAGGTCGCAAGCGCTTGCCCAGGCTGCTGATGACAGGAGGACGAGGCTGGCTTCCCATGGAGAACGGCTCAAAGGTTACAATGTACGCCTGTAGGTCCATGTACTTTATCCTTTTTAATGAATAAAAAAAAATTTTGTCTAATCTCCAATCTTGTTCTTCTTTCTGAATTGTGATTCCAAATTGTATTGTAATTTCTTGAGAACATAGTTCTTGTTGGGTTGGATGATGAGACTTGGCTATCTGTCAGTTCAGAGGTCGCGATGACATAACTGGTTGAGACGCCACCAAGCCTGAAACCGGTCCTTACCGGATCGAAAGACGAGACCTGTCTTTTGTAAATGTCAACAGGGCCCGGAATTGAGACTTAGCTGTCTGCTGGTTCAGAGGTCGTGATGACATAACCGATTGAGATGCCACCAAGCTTCAGAATTTGGTGATACTCGTCTTTTGTAAATGTCAACGAGTATCGAGACCTGTCTTTTGTAGATGTCAACAGGGCTCAGAATTGAGACTTAGTTGTCTGCTGTTCAGAGGTCACAATGACATAACCGATGAGACGCCACCAAGCTCAAGATATGATACTTAACTTTTGTAAATGTTAATAAGTATCGAGACCTGTCTTTTGTAAATGTCACAAGCTCAAAATTGAGACTTGTCTTTTGTAAATGTCAACAAGCTCAAAAAGTTGGTGATACTCGTCTTTTGTAAATGTCAACGAGTATCGAGACCTGTCTTTTGTAAATGTCAATAGGGCTCAAGGTTGAGACTTGTCTTTTGTAAATGTCAACAAGCTCAAAATTGAGACTCGGCTGTCTTTTGGTTCAGAGGTCGCAATGACATAACCGATTGAGACGCCACCAAGCTCAAGATTGGTGATATTTATCTTTTGTAAATGTCAATAAGTATCGAGACCTGTCTTTTGTAAATGTCAACAGGGCTCAAGGTTGAGACTTGTCTTTTGTAAATGTCAACAAGCTCAAAAAGTTGGTGATACTCGTCTTTTGTAAATGTCAACGAGTATCGAGACCTGTCTTTTGTAAATGTCAACAGGGCTCAAGGTTGAGACTTGTCTTTTGTAAATGTCAACAAGCTCAAAAAGTTGGTGATACTCGTCTTTTGTAAATGTCAACGAGTATCGAGTTTGTAGTGGAATTTGGGAGAAAGCCTCGTTTTCACAGGGAGAAACGAGGGAATTACTGTCATAGGTTTAATGTTAACGTAACAGCGAAATGTATATGTGGTCTTACCATTCTATGAATGAGAATTGGTAAGTGATTTTGGAGGTCTCGTTTTCACAGGGAGAAACGAGGGAATTGTTGTCATAGGTTCAATGTTAACGTAACAGCGAAATTTTATATGTGGTCTTACCATTCTATGGATGAGAATTGGTAAGTGATTTTGGAGAGGGAATCAAACGGGAACATGTCCCTTAGGATTTTTAGCAAATCCTCAGCTGTCAACGGGTTTGATATGCCTTTACCAATTACCGTTTGAATTGGGCTAGCCTGCTATTCCCCTCAGCATGATGAGTTGTCGAGGACTTATGTTGGGCTTAAAGGCCAACATTTTCCTCTATCCTTAATCGTTAAGGATATTGGATCATCTGGTTAGCGTATGTGTAACCTTGATTTTCCTTTGAGATAACCAGTATACGGCCAGGTTCCTACTGGCTTATGGTTGTGTGATCTCGCTTAGAGGAAGAGAAAGGCTCTTTTGTGTGTACTTTGGACACGGAGATCTTGATCAGAGGTGTAATGTTAACTTGATCATGAGAAGAATCCTTGATTAAGGATAATACTTCTTTAAGAACTTGCCATTGATCGGCATCATAAGTAGGTCGCCATCTGAAGTCATAAGGCGGTATGCTCCGTTTGAATAGACTGTTTCTATTACGAACGGTCCTTCCCATTTAGGCTGAAATTTGCTTTGGTTTTGTGCGTCATAATCATCGGTCGTCTGACGGCTAGAACCAGGTCTCCTTTCTGGAAGACTCTTTGTTTGACCTTCTTATTGAAGGCCTTTGAGATTCGAGCTTGATAAAGCTCAATATGCTGCTGAGCTTGTAGTCGCTTCTCATCTAGGGCTTCGAGCTCTGAAGACGCAATCGATCATTGTCCTCTAATGTGATCTTAGTGATCAGAGCGCGACTCGCAATGATGGCATCTGGATTTCCAACGAGATGACTGCTTCACTACGGAATCGTACCTGTCGGTGTTCAACCGGGTTCGGTAAAAGACAGTCAGGCTTGTATCCATTCTGTAGTGAGATCATTGTGTTCGGTACTGCTTGATGTTTTGATCGTTGAAGCTTCTCGTTATTGTAGCATTAACTTGGAAGTTGATAGAGCGGTTGAAGCCAGTGCGGCAATGTCGGCGGTAACATTCTAATTTCGGTATTATCGCAAAACCGATAGAATACTTGGCTTATGACTGGGGACCGTTATCGTGGATGATCCGCCTAGGGACACCAAATCGATGGATGACATGGTGTTTGATAAAGTTAACCACATTAGAGGTTTTGACTTCAGTTAGTGGTATAGCCTCTGCCCACTTTGAGAAGTAATCGGTTATTGCCAGGATGAACGGTGACCTTTTGTCGAAGAGGGGCTAATTGGCCCTATGACGTCGATTTCCCATGCTTCAAAAGTCCTTGAAGCAACAGTCGGGTGGAGCAGCTCCTAAGGCTGGTGTATGAAGTCCGCATGAATCTGGCATGCTTTACACCTTCGTGCGTATTGGATGGCATCGGCTATCATGGTTGGCCAATAATATCCCAGCCTATGCACCTGTCTTTGAGCTTAGGACCCGGCTGATGAGCTCCACATATGCCGTTGTGCGCTTCTTGGAGCGCTTCCTGTACCTCTGAATTGGAAAGGCAACGGAGGAGAACACCGTCATATGAACGACGGTAGAGTGTCTTTAAAGTTGGATCGTAGTAGAAACGGAGAGACCTTCGTCTGACGGACGCCGCTTCTTTAGGATCGTATGGAAGCAGACCGTGCAAAGTATAGTCAATGAGAGGAAAGCGCCAATCTCTCGGCTCAAGATCCGTGGAGGCATTATAGACTTCTCGAGTTCTTAGCATGTGCTTGGAGCATACAAGATGTCGAGTTGCGACTGTGAGGTGATATTCGATGTCGGCTGGCAAGGCTAGTGTTGTTGCTAATGCAGCAAGGCGTCCGCCTTGGTATTTTGAGATCGAGACACGTGCCCGATGTAGAAGCCTTCAAATAGGTTAGCCAATTCGATGGCTGTGTGGTAATAAGGCACCAAGTCTTCGTGGCGGACCTCATATTCGCCTTTAACCTGATTGATGATCAGCTTTGAATCACCGTAGGCTTCAAGGTAGCGTACCCCCATTCCATGAGCGAGCTGAAGACCAATGAGCAGAGCATTATATTCTGCTACATTGTTGGAGCATGATTCCGTCAAAGAAAATGCTCGGGGAAGAACATGGTTCTGTGGGGAGATAAACACAACCCCCACTCCGGCAATAATCTTGCCTTTAGGGCCCATTCGCAATGCTCCATCGAAGATATCTGCCACACTTCCTCTTCTGGGGTTGCATAAGACTCGAAGACTTCATCAGGGATATCTTCGTGAAGTTTTGAATGTTCCGGAACTGGATGATCAGCTAAGAACTCTGCAAGGGCCTGGCCTTTAACCGCCTTCTGAGGGGTGAAGATCATGTCGTATTGAGACAATAAAAGTACCCACTTAGCCAATCTTGAATTCAATGATCCTGGCTACGTCATGAGAAGACGCAATGGGTTTACTCTGGAGATGACATGTATGGTATGGCCGACCAAATAATGTCGTGTCTTCTGAACAGCGAAGACAAGAGCTAAACACTCTTTCTCAATAGGGTTGTAACGAGATTCTGCTCCTATGAGAGTTCTGCTCAGATAATAAATGGCCTGCTCGTGGCCATTGTCGTCCTTTTGAGCGAGGAGGGCACCAGAGAGTAGTCCAGAGCTTTTACATAAAGCAAGAATGGTTTCCCTGATGTAGGGGCCACTAAGACTGGAGGTTTTGTGAGGTACCTCTTGATGTCTTCATAAGCTTCCTAGCAAGCTTGATCCCATACGAAGGAGGCACCCTTTTTCATGAGTCGGGTGAACAGTTGACAGCGGCCTGAGAGATTTGCAATGAATCTTCTAATATAAGCCAGTCTACCTTGTAAGCCTCTGAGCTCCTTGAGATTCCTCGGTGGATGCATGCTCTGAATGGCTTTGACTTTGTCCGGGTCATGATGAATCCCTTTTGATGTGACAATAACCCAAGGAACTTGCCACTTGACACTCCCAGAAGGATTTTGTCGGGTTCATTTTCAGTTGATGAGCCCGCATTATATCAAACATTGTTCTCAAATCGCGGAGATGTTCATCCTTACTACGGCTTTTGACAGCAATGTCGTCAACATAGCACTCTACCGTTTTCCGAAGATGGTCGCGGAAGATTGTACTCATTGCCCGCTGGTAGGTTGCTCCGGCGTTCTTCAGTCCGAAGGGCATTACAGTGTAACAGTATACCCCCAATGGTGTTCGAAATGAAGTATGCTTCTCGTCGTCGGGATACATTTTAATCTGGTTGTATCCTGAAAAGCCGTCCATGAAAGACATCCTTTCGAACCCGCATGTGTTGTCAATCATGACGTCGGTGATGGGCAGCGGGAATTCGTCTTTAGGACAGGCCGTGTTGAGATCACGGTAGTCGATGCAGATCCGTATTTTCCCGTTCTTCTGAGGACGGGAACGATGTTGGCTACCCAATCTGGATGTTGTTCCTTCCGGATGAAGCCACATGCATGAGCTTGTGAACTTCGGCTTCAATAGCTTCCATAATGTTCGGGCGAAATCGACATTGTTGCTGCTTGACTGACTGGCTTGACGTCAGGCTTGATGTTAGACGGTGCATAGCGACCTGTGGATCAAGTCCGGCATATCTTCGTAGCTCCATGCGAAGACATCTATATACTCTTTTATGAGCATTATCAATTCTTCCTTTTCTATAAGTGATAGGCTTTCACTTATAAAGATGGGTTTGGGGTGATCTTGACTTCCCAGGTTGACCTGCATCACCTTGTCTTCAGTAGGCGGTTCGCGAAGTTCGAATCGCTTTTCCATTGAAGGTCTAATTGCTTGGCCCATGGTTCCTCATCAGTAGCCTCTACGGGCTCCAACTGACTGCTTGAGGTCATATTGACGTGAGGTTTTCGAACATCATTCCCACACTGACGTCTGAGTCCCACTCGGAGGATGAGGCTGAATGTGATGGAATTGGTTCGTCGTCTTTGAATTGAACCGTTGTCGATGATGTGGGTGTAACATATCCCAATCCCCTGCGTGTACTATCATAGTATTTGCAGGCTTCCCTTTAGGCACAAAGTTA
>JAVJIF010000087.1:0-86580 GCA_038442645.1 Agave tequilana
TATTTTGTTATTGATTTAATCATGAATATTAAATATGTGCAAGTATCTAGGGGAGATGAACCTAGGGTAAACCATCTTGTAGTCATCCGTTACATCTCCTATTTAGGGTTGTGCACACCGATTGACCATCACTTTTAGGAGATTATTTCTAAAACAATTAGATATTTGACAAGCTATGTATCTATAGTTAATGATTCATTCTTAGGTTTTACTGTTTTTTAGCATTTAATTAATTTGTTAATTTTTATTTATCTTTGATGGATCATGAAATGTGGATGATACCATGTGCTTAGATCTAGTATTCAGACTTAAGTTGCCTATTAGAAATAGAAATTTGTGATTGACACAGACCAGTATGGAGACCGAGATTGATCGCTTGATTCTAGTTTAGGGGATTAATCTAAGTACTTGATTTTCTTAGATTAACACAGTTCAGATCAAAACTCACAATTTTTTTGACCAATTCGCTTAGAAGTGTTAAAATTTAAGAATCACTTGTCCATGTGGATCAACCCTCATCGAACGACCGTGCGCTTGCGGTTAATTAAAACAGAGAGAAATCTCCCCATTAAGTTTTTAGCGCCGTTGCCGGGGACATGGTGTTTCTATCTTTAGTTTTGACACTTTTACCGGATTATGTAAAAAAAATAAAAAATTCTTTCCTATGGCCTCTCCAAATTCCTTTTGTTATGATCAGTGTTTTAAAAGTCGGTTATCGAGGAAATGTCGGATGTCGTAATCGGATGTCAGATTTCGGATTTCGGAGATATTTTGGGGCCATCTAGTAAATTTCGGACGTCATG
Organism: Agave tequilana; assembly: GCA_038442645.1. Classification (NCBI taxonomy): domain Eukaryota; kingdom Viridiplantae; phylum Streptophyta; class Magnoliopsida; order Asparagales; family Asparagaceae; genus Agave; species Agave tequilana. Next base: position 804 of record JAVJIF010000087.1, read on the forward strand.
GCAGATAACAAATATATATCCTAAATGTCTTAAATAATGTAATCTTAAAATTCTTATCAACGTAATACATACACAACTTATGCAAAATTATATAAATATGTTTATGATAGGTATACTTGTCTTAATATTTTGCATACACTCACAACTCGTAGAAATTTCTCAATTGAAATTCTCTAACTTCAAGACCAACCAATACATTGGTTTTTCCTGAAATGTTAGCCTATACTTTCCCGAAATGGCGGCCCACATTTCGCCGAAATATCAGCCGGCGATTTTACCCGGAATGTCAGCTGACATTTTCCGAACGCCATCAAAATGATGGTGGAGATGTCGTGGCGGTGAGGGCTTGAAAACGAAATGTCGGACGACATTTTGAAAATGTCGGCCGACATTTAAAACACTAGTTATGATCCATTTTATAGGCCAGACACTCCTTCCATCCACCAACATCTCTTTTGAGATTTCATGACTACATCCAACCCACTATCTCATCTTTTACGCTTTATCCTTCTGTTTGATGTCATCACTACCATAATTCATCTCATCCTTCAGAATAATGTCCTTCGATATGGGTATTCTTTAGGACTGAGTCAAAAAATTCCACAATTTCAAGGACCTACGAGCGAACCCTATCCATAAAATTTGAATTCAGGGTGTTGGAATTATTCTGATTTTACATGGGACCAATCATATACAAATTCTCAATCAAATTAGTCCTACACTAAACCATCACCTCCATCTTGGAGATTTGATAATAAGGATAAGGACTTTAATGGTGTTTGACATGATGCGGGCTCATCAACTGAAAGTGAACCCGACAAAGTCATTCTTCGGAGTGTCAGCCTCTAAAGACTCTTAAAGGCTTAAGGGCCTACAAGGCAGCCTTGCCTATATCCGAAGATTCATCACAAATCTGTCGGGTCGATGTCAACTTTTCACAAGGTTAATGAAGAAGGGCATTTCCATCTGGGATAACGCTTGTCAGAAGGCTTTCGAGGATATTAAAGGTACCTCACTAAGCCTCCAGTCCTGGTAGCTCTCGTTTCGAAAAAATCATTCTTACTTTATGTAAGAGCTATAGATCATTCCGTAGGCTCCCTACTTGCGCAAAAGAATGATGAAGGCTTCATCTACTCCCTGAGCTGAACAACCATGTCGAGAAAGAATGCCTAGCACTCGTCTTTGCCATCCAAAATACACAACATTACTTGATTGGATAAACTATCCATGTCATTTCTAGAGTCAATCCTCTATGGTTCTCATGACGAAGCGAGGATCTTTGAACTCTAAATAAGCTAATTGGGCCATATTCTTATCTCAATTTGACATGACTTTTGTACCTCAGAAGGCGATAAACGGTCAAGCCCTTGCAGACTTTTTGGCAGCTCATCCAGTTTCGAAATGTCAAAGCTACATGAAGACATTCCAGACGAGGTCATCGAAGCCAACATGATCTCTGATGACGAACTATGGCAAATGTTCTTTGATGGCGCATCAAGAACAAGCTTTAACGGCAACATAGTTACCAGAGCGGGGTGGTATTTATTTCACCACACAACCACGTTCTCCCTCGTGCCTTCTCATTAACGGAACCTTGTTCCAATAATGTGGTCGGGTACAATGCTCTACTTATTGGCCTGCAACTCGTCAGACAAATGGAGGTACAATATCTTGAAGCCTACAGTGATTCCAAATTGATTGTCAATCAAATCAAAGAGAGCATGAGGTTTGTCATGAAGATCTGATACTTTATCACCATGCAGCCATTAGTTGGCTAACACATTTGATGGCTTCTACATTAGCCATGTATCTCGCCTCCAAAACACAAAGGAATGCTCTAGCTGCATTGACAGTTACATTGGCTTTACCAGCCGACACTAGTTACTGTCAGTACTTAAATTAACTCATGTTGGCATATGTGGCGCCCATCAGCTAGGTCGGAAGCTTAAGGACCGACTGCGCAGGCTTAGCTATTTTTGGCCAAGGATGATTGTCAATGTAGTGCAATATGCAAAATGTAAAAGCTTGTCAAATCCATGCGTATTTCATACACCAATCCCTGGAGCTGTTCCGTCCCGTAATTGCTTCATGGCCATTTGAAGCATGGAGAATTGATGTTATAGAACCCATCAGTCCTTCATCAATCAAAGGTAATAGGTTCATTCTTGCGAACTGATTACTTTTTAAAGTGGGCAGAAGCCATACCGCTCGCTGAAGTTAAAATCATTAACGTGGTTAACTTCGTTAAACACCACGTCATTCATCGCTTTGGTGTTCTAAGGACGATCATCCACGACGATGGTTCCCAATTCGTAAGCTAATCATTCTTTCAGTTCTATGATAAATACCGAGTACAGAATGTGGCTTCGACTGCATACACCCTGCCGTTAACAGGTTGGCAGAGGCATTCAATAAGACCATTATCAAGCTCTTCAAACAGTTCGTCTCCTCAAGTAAATGAGACTGGAATGAGAAGCTCAGCGAATGTCCTTGGGTCACCGAACAACGGTCCGAGCCCTTACAGGAAATACACCTTTTTCTCTAGTTTATGGGTGTGAAGCAGTCATACCCTGGAAATACAAAACTTGTCGCTTCGCGTTGCTTTGGCAACCAAGATGACAAGTGGAGACGACTGACTGCGTCTCTAAGAGCTAGAAGCGCTAGATGAGAAGCGGCACAAGCTTAACAACGCATAGAGCTATATCAAGGTCAGATCTCAAAGGCCTTTAATAAAAAAGTCAAAGAGAATCTTCCAAAATGGAGACATAGTCTCAGCTGTCAGGTGACCCATGGCCATGACACACAAGGCCAAAGACAAATTCTAACTCAAATGGGAATGACCTTTTGTAGTAGAGAGTTTACTCAAAAGGAGCTTATCGCATCGCAAATCCAATCGGCGATACGCTCATGATGCCAATCAATGTTAAATTCTTGAAGTACTATCCATGATCACGTTAACACTACGCCTCTGATCAAATCAATATTATTCATGATCACATGAACATTATACCTCTGATCATCAAGTCAAACCCGTCTGATTATCATTTATAGAATTCTTTTCCCCGAGCGGAATTATATTCTATCCCCTTGGAATCCTACTCTATTCCCAACAAAGTTGCCTCTTCCAACGGATTTCCTAATGTCACTTTAATGATTACCTCTGACGACTCCTCCAAAACTATACAGAGAATGCTAAATTCTTATAACCCCTTATGAGGTTTCCTCTCATTATCTAGCGAGGTCACTAGTTGTCACGTTAATGATTACCTCTGACAACTCCCTCAAAATACCACAGGGAACACTAATTTTCCTAAAGATTCCTCACGGAGTCTCCAAATTACTTGCTCACTCCGCAGTGAATCCTTTAGTTCTTCATGGACTCTCAAGTTGTCACGTTAATGATTACCTTTGACAAATTTCAAAATTTCACGGGGAAGGCTAATTCTCTCACAGAGTTTATAATCATATTTTATTCCCCAACGGAATACCCCTTAGTCCAGTAAGGACTCTTTGTTGTCATGTCAAGTTTATCACCTCTGAATAGCAGGGTTACGAGTCTGGTGACTCCTAGTCGGTTATGTCCAATTTATCATCTCTGAACCGACCAGTGCCCAGATTTCACCCCCTTTTAGTCCATTGCGGAATCTTTTTGCTGCCATGTCCAGTTTATCATCTCTGAACAACAAGGTTACGAGTCTGGTGACTCTTAGTCGGTCATGTCTAGTTTATCACTTCTGAATCAACAGGTGTCCAGATCTCACTCCTTAATCCATTGCGGATTCCTTTTTGCTGTCATGTCCAGTTTATCACCTCTGAACAGTAAGGTTATGACTCTGGTGACGCTTAGTGGTTATGTCTAGTTTATCACCTTTGAACCGACGATTGCCCAGATCTGACCCAACCTTCTAGTCCTTTATAGACTTTCTTCGCTGTTGTGTCCATGTTACATCAACAATAGATCCTCATTCTAGTGGTTTCTACTGTCATGTCCATATTACATATGAGCAGACGGATTCTTAAATCTAATTTACCCTTTTCTCCTCACCGAATTCATTTTTAGTCTGTCGAGATAATATCTAACTCTTGATGGCCTACCCTTTTACTAATTCTATCATGTTTTCAATCTCTGAATAGATTCAGTTACACCCTTAACTCTTTTGAGAGTTTGCCTCGCGAAGTTATACTTCCATATAGTTCTTTCAAAGGACTAATGAGCTAAACCTTCTTTGATAAAAGGTTTAAATTACCTACGGGTAATAAGAAAAATAAAAGACAGAAACTGAAAGGAGGACAAACACATCAGACAAACTATTGGCCATGAAATTTTTTTTGATTCAATACAAAAATAAAAGATACAATGGTGATGCATCAAGTTTGTCTCCCAGCATATGATCAAAGTTTTGTCTCGAGAGCAGATAATTGTTTCTTTTGTTCTCTCGGCCTTGACAATGGCCTGCGGCCTCAGCTCTTCTCTGCCAACGCCGATCACCTCGACCAGACGAGCTCGAGCCGCCTCCAACTCGATTCCTTCTCCGTTTCCAACTTTTGGACGCGGATGCTCCTGGCAGTTAGCTGCTCTAACTTATTGGTCTCGTCACGTTGCACCAGCTCAGCCTTCGAAAAAACAGTTTGTGCCATCGCAATCATCTGACGTGCCTTTTTTATCTTAGTGGTAGAAGCCAGTGTTTGAGGTGACTATTCAATAGCCTCGGCAATATCTGCTCTTCAACCTTCAGGAGATTCAGTTCCTGTGCTACTGCTTCCACTTGTCGCCTCTACATGAGTTTGCTGCATTTGCGTAGAGAGACGATCAAGTTCCTCTTCGACCAACGGAGCAAGGTCAGATTGACTTAGGCAACGCCACTCGCCTGTCCTTTTCAAAGCTCTCGACCAGTCGCTTCAGAGGTTCGATTTGCCTGACTCCACAACATCCTTGATGTTCTCGATAGCTCAGGTGATTATCGCCTTCAAGGATTTGAACGAAGTTCTCACGCCCTTGAGCACCAACGAGAGACCGTCTCAGGCCGTTGTAAAAGCTATCAATCAGCTCCATGATGAATTCCTCCTCTAGATCGGCTAAGCCCGGTGGGGGAGCAATTACTAAAGAGGTCTCCATGGGCGTGGCCATGGTGGACGTCAGAGGAGCAGTGGAAGCAACCACCGGCGGAGCAGCAAAAATGACTACCGAAAGAGAAGTTTCCACGAAGATGATCACGGTAGATGTCGGAAAAGCCGGGCTTGTAGCTGTTATCAGAGAGCAGGGTTGACAACCATTGTTGGAGAGTCAGATCTGGTAATAACCACCAAAGAAGCAGGTGCAAGAGCTAGAGAAGGAGGGATCGACACTGGTTCTGTCACGAACTTGGGCACGAGCGTGGTCTACCTGCAGTGTTGAAGGAGCAGACTTCATCCCACCCGTCATCATTAACCTCACTTCTAGTAAAGTTTTGGACTGAACTATCATTTAATGCAGATAGTTCAGCCCCAAGGGATCCACCGTCGGAGGAGATACCTCAGGTGTCTCTACAAAACTTGAAATCAGAGACAGTATATAAAAACAATCGTTGAATGAAAGGTCATGATCGTTACCGGGAGGAACTAAAATCACAGTAGTTGTAATTTCAGTACTGACACTTCACCCAGGACAATCCCAACGGGAGCATCCCCGACGGTGGCAGCTTCAGCCGTGGCAGCTTCGGCAGGAGCAACATCAGCATGGGCCACCTCATCGACCGGCTCGATGATTGGTTCTTCTCCTTCGGAGGTTTCTAATATCTCCACGTCCTCGTCACTCGAAGATGGACATCACCTTTACCAAAAGATCTGAAGTTATATAACTGATCTTCAGAATCTTCTAGGTTAAAGTAATCCTCCTCTTCCCCTCCTTGTAAGAGAAGAGAGGATCCATAGCCTCTTCTTCCCTGCCTGCATCCGAGATTAAAAGTGAAATTAGTCACAGAAATAAAAGGAAAAGAGGGAAACCCCTACCTGGGATGGGCCGCTCCATGGTCGGAGTGGTCACGTTCGTAGCAGCGTCGACTACTTTAGAGGTGGTTGTGGGCCTCTTTATTGGCGCGTCTGGGTGTCATGGATTTTGATCCAAAAAAATGAGGGGAAACCCTAGTTTTGTCTGAAATAATGAGAGAGAAGAACCCTGATTTTGAAAAAAGTCAAAAGTTTTGAAGAGAGTGATTTCTCTAAGGATTGCTACGGTCCTATTATAGACTTGAATGTCTAGCCTAGATTGGCAATCTAGGCAAGCTGTCGCTTCGATTTCAAAGCGACAGCTGAAGAATTAACTCGAGCGGCGAAGCTTTGCCAAGTCATAGCTTCGCCGCGCAGACGTAGCTAGCCCAATGGGCTCCAACAGCGAAGCTAATAGCTTCTGCATCTCAATAGCCTCAGCGGCGAAGTTAATGATCTCACTAGCTTCGCCAAGTGACAACTTCGTCGTGCAGGCGAAGCTAACCCAATGGGCTAAGCTCGTCGGATCCATAGCCTCGCTGGATAGGCTTCCTGGCTTGCAAAACACATTGCAATGACTTCTTAAACAGTCAAATTCACTTCGCTTGTGCTATACTTCAACGGATTCAAACACCAGAAGTAATTTAAAGTATTTCAAAATCCAAACCAACCCAGTAAGGATTTACGAAAACTTTGAGAGGGTTTTGTTGACACTTTCAAAAGACAATCCCAGTTAGCTCTTCAACTGGTTCGTATGACGTCTAACTTATCGATACTTCTAAAAGAAAGGTCGCAGACAGCTGGACAGACAGTTCATACTCAGTCAAATTGGCTAGCTTAAGCCAAACCGGCTAGCTTGGCTTAGAAGCTTGGAACTTAGCCTCGCAGCAGGCTGGCTTCGCTAACTCACTAGCTTCGCTCAGAAGCTTGGAGCTTAGCCTCGCACAGGTTAGTTCCGCCAACTCACTAGGTTCGCTCAGAAGCTTGGAGCTTAGCCTCACAATAGGTTAGCTCCGCCAACTCTCTAGTCTGCCAACTCACTAGGTTCGCTCAGAAGCTTGGAGCTAGCCTCGCAGCAGGCTAGCTCCGCAAACTTACTAGTTTCGCCAAGAAGCTTGGAGTTTAATCTCGCAATAGGCTAGCTTTGCCAACTCACTAGCTTCGTCAAGAAGCTTGGAGCTTACCCTCGCAGCATGATAGTTCCGCTTGAAATTTAGCCTCGCGGCAGGCTAGCTCCACCAAATCATGTAGCTTCGCCAACTGGTAAAGCTTCAGCTCGCTTTGACCGTTTCAATCTCTGAGCGGGATTAGTGGGCTAACCCCCACTAAATTAGTGGGGTTAATGGCCACTTTAAGTCAACGGTTACACCCTACTATATTCTCCATTAAGTGGAGGCAATTAACAGGGTCGTGCCCCTATAAAAAACCAAACTGTTTTAGCTTCGCATAAAGCTGCAATAGGCTTGCGCAGAGCCTATCTAGCCTCGCCTACAAGGCTTTAGAGGTTGTTTTCATCAGCCTTTACTAGTTTTTAAGGTAATTACCCCTGTGAGACTTATAAATAGCCCACTAGCAGGCTAGAGACAAAAAGGGGAGACGGGCGTGAAGAGTGCACAAAACACACATATGCATAGAGGAGATTTGCTCTCTTCTTCAAGAGTTTAGAGAAAACTCTCATCATTCACGGATAAACTCAGGGTTCTAACACCTTAATCTTTGAAATCTCAAGGAATTTTCAGAACTAGGCGAGAGAGAATTCTTGGTAGAAGACTTAAACACTAATCGCTCACATCGTCAAAAGATAAGAGGTCGCGCGCTGATCAGACTCCTACCGACACTCTTCCCCAGAAACTCTAGAAAATTCTTGTAATTTTCATTTCTTTACTTATAATTCTTCTGCGATACTTAAGTTTTCTTTTCGATAGAAAACATCTACCAGTCATTTCCATTCAGTCCAGATCGCTACTATCGGGAATTTACTCGCAAAGTTCTTCGACCAGAAAACAAAAAGTAAAAGAGCTCGGATATATTGTACACTTTATCAAAGTACAAATTACAGGAAAGCTGAAAATGAGACATCAAAATAGTTACATCCGGTTGTCTCTGCTGATCTAGTTTCCATTCCACTCGGCGAACCTGATTCCGCAGCTTGTCACACTCACGCTGGACCTCCAAACGAGAGCGGGAGAAGTCCACAACATTTTGCATGTTCTGAACCATCTGAGTTAATCGTTGATTCTCAGCAACAGCCTGTTTCAACTCTCCCGATACTCGCTGGAGATAAGCCCTCAGCTCCTTAATGTGCTGCTGACGCTCCAACACCTTTTGGGCCAACCGATTCCATTTTTCGGAAAGAGTCCTCTCCTTTTCCTTAATACAAGTCGGCTCTCCAGTTGTGAGATAAACTTATTATACAAGGCAACTTTAGTCTCCAAAGGAAATTCATGATGGAGATGCCCTCCCTACACGGGCTCCAGCTTCTCACAGAAGAACTACAATAGGACCCATGCTTAGAGCTGATATGCAAGTTAGATTTCGCTGCAGAAACATTAAGATCGTCCTAAAAAGGAGACCAATACTGAGACGTCCTTCCGTCGCACTATAGGAACCACTTAAATTCAAGTCCCGAGGAACCTCCGAGTCGACGCTCGCGAGAATGCCGGGCTACAATGAACAACAATGCAAAATTAGAAAACAATCTAGAGTTCGGGCGCTCAGAAAATTTTTATTAATGATGATTACAAAATACAATTGGGGAAATCATGACTCATACACTCGCGACATCCAGGCAAGGCTCCTTGGCACCTTCGGGCTAAGCTCTAACAAGGGACTACGGTGGCCGGCCCAGGAGGATCCGAGGAGTCTCAGCTATCGACCCAGAAACAACCAAGGAAGGTTGCACGTCAGAGACCAAGGATTCAGATCAAGCTCGATCCCCTCGAGCAACATCAGCCTCAAGAGGGTATCTCGGTGATTTTCTTGTATCCAATCCATATACCCTTGCTCGTACTTTACGCGCGAACAAGTGGATTTCCTCCTGCATTAGCGGTTCGAGATCGGCAATCTTTCGATTGGCCTCAACCTCAGCATGGTTCAGATCGAAGCAAACCTTCATTTTCAATTTAGAAGGCCACCCTCTCACGATTGTGCTTTGCCTGGGCACCCTCGGCCAATCAACATGCTTTCCCTAGTTCATCCGAATGGATTGGAGTTAGGAATTTTTCTGCTCTAACTCCAAGAGCTGCTTCGACGACTCGGTGGTCTTCTCCAGCTTCCCCTGAAGCCAAACCAACTCTTGGTCCAAGACAGCCCGGAGCTTGGCCAGCTCCTCATCACTCTCCTTCCTCACCGCAGACTCCTCGAGCCTACTTTGAAGGTTAGCAATGATCGAACTTTTCCCCTTCAGAGCATCCTGTTGGAAGCTCAAGGACTAGACAACAAACACCATAACCAGCAAAAAAGGTGGTTAAAGAAGGCTATGCGCCCAATGGAAAACAAGAAGCATTTGAAATTTACCCGGAAGGCGTCGTTCTCTAGCGACCTTATCTGGTCTCTTGATGGGACTTTTTCAAATTCCTCCAAGACTCGGAGAAATTGCCATGGGTAAGAGCAATCTCACAGTCTCTCCTCTGCAGAAACATTCCCCACTCAGAACCCAGAACAGGAACCTCTTGAAAAATTCCTGCAGGAGGGTGGACAGCAGCCGACGCCCAACTAGGTACGTTATCCCCAACCTGCTGGGTCCCAACCGAGCTTCCCAACGGGAGGGACAGAGTTGTATCAGTTGGGGGTCACCTCGGGGACATCTTGTAATATCTCTAGCTGATAATACTCTATTACTATTCTTATTAATTTATTTGGATTACTTATCATTATTATATTGATTAGCCTATTTGGTATATGTGTACAAATACATGTATATACATATATATATTAGATTTATGTTCATGATTTGTGTTCATGCAAGTATGAGTATGTATGTAAATATATGTATATATTACATATTATTATCAATATTATTATTATTGTTATTAATATCATTTAATGTGAGTTATCATCACTAATTGTGATGAATCTCTATTATTTATTATATTAAGTTATTGATATGTAGTCATTGATTATTATTGTTGGTGGTGTTATTATTATTATTATTTATTTTGAATATGTATTATTATGGCTTAGCTCACTTCTCATCTCTTATTTCCCTAATTTTCCTTTATTTTCTTTGGCCCAAATCCAAGCCCAATCCTATTCCTCTTTTCTATCTTATTCTTTTTCTACTCCCTAAGCCCATGAATCAAAGCCCTAGCCTATATTTTCTTTTTCTCACTTTTATTCTCTTATCTCATTAAATTCAACTAAGCCCAATAACCAAACCCAATAGCCAACCCAATCCAATAAATCCATACCCTGAATTCAATATCCAAACCCATTAACCCTATAGCCTAAACCCATTTTCAAATCCTCAAACCCATTACCCAGTATCTCAACCCATCCAAACCTAACAATCAAAATCTTTATTAATCTAATCCCACTCTAATCCTAATCCCAACTAGTCATAATTCATCATATTCTCCATCTCCCTTCCTCGTGCAACCAGCCCCGAGCCCACTCCCCTACAGCCATGTGCGCCACCGTGCACCCATCCACACTCCGCCCTCGCCTCACGCGAGTGCCGCCAACCTCATCGTCGCAACAACCCTGAACCTATCTTCCTCGTGAACCCTTCTCCACACACACCATCCCTTTGCACCCTGCCATTAACACAACCGCCTTCACCCAACATCGCACCCATGCCATTATCCCCATTTCCTCTTCGTGCTCTTCTTCTTCCTCTCGTGCCGGAGACACCACCGATCTCTCCTCGAGACCACAACCAACCACTGTGCCCTCCTTGCTCCACGTCTGCACTCTCTCTTTCCCCCCTCGGCCATGCTCCCTTCCTCCGCCGTGCACTTCACCTTGCTGCCAACTCTGAGCACCACCAACACCCCATGCATCCATGCCATCCTCCGTCGATTTTTGCATATGCCGCCACGCCATCATCATCTTCTCTATGCTCCAGTCGCACGCACCCATCCTCTCCACCGAGATCCACACCTCCATGTCCATCTTCTCCCATGGCTGCTCTGCCACTGAACCTCCACGGCGTCCCCGACAACCCTTGGAGCCATCGACCCCCCTCCGTGGCTTCCCCCATCTCCGGTGCGCCCTGCCGGAGCCACCCCATGTGTGAGCCCGGATTTTTCCTCTCAGGTTCTCCCTTCCTCTTTCTATTTCTTCTCTTTGTATAATATTTTGTATGTGTGTCATTTGCATTTATGTGTGTTATTTGCATGTGTTATAGTATTTGCATGGGTGTTACGTGAATGTATGTTTTGTGTGAGTTGTTCTCTCTCCCCCTCTATCTCAGCTCTCTTTATCTCTCTGTGTATGTACATGTGTGTGTGAGTATATGAATGGGTGTATATGTCTGTGTATGTGTGAATGTAGATGCGTGTAGATGTGTGTGTGTTGGTGTATACAGGTATATGTACGTGTATTTGCGTGCACGTGTGTATGTATTGTGTGATGTGTATGTGTATATTATGTGTGCATACATGTGTGTATAAGTGTGTATATATATGTATGTGTTACAGTGGTTCAACCGGAGTCGTGTTTGTAGAAGACCCGGACCCGATTCGAATTCGTGTTCATAGAGTGCCGATACGCCAGGCGAGTTGAAGACCGATATACGTGATGATTTGGAGATCCGTATCGCTTAGTGCAGTGCAGACCTGATGGCGATTCAGACCCAAAACACGTCATTTCATGTGAGTTTTTATTTCACTTTAAATGAATTGTGTTCTATTATGATAGATTAAATAATTATGTGATTTATTTTAAATTGCCTAGTTAAATTCCTAACGTGCCAACAAATTCAGAAAGTTGTGAACTTCCATGATTTAGATTCTTGTACAAATAATTGAGTATTTACCTCCGGATTATTCGTTTGTGCTTGCATATCATTATTGTAAATGTTTAAGATAACTATCAACCTTTTCATAGAGAACTTGACTCATTGTACATGACATTTATGATAGCAAATATTGTTTATGTTATTAAAATCGCTGGAAAAATATTGTTACACAATTACATCGTCCTGCTTATCCTGTTCACTGACAACACATGCTCATACAATGTCTAATGTATAGTGGTTATCCAGGTAACAGTGATCGTGTCGAGGTGAGAGATGTAACATGAACATGTGTCATTATATGTATAGATATATCAATATTTATTATACCACGTTTATTTTACTACTGTGATCAATGTGATACAGGAATTATAGATAATGATTTATTTTCAAACTCTTCACAACCAATTTTAATAATTATTAATTTTGTATTTTAGAATATCTTTATCAATAATCCTATAATCGCTTATTACCAATATATAATTAATTCATCTATATTTTATATTAAGTCAAGAATTCTTTTACTGAGCAGGTATCTGAGGAGATCATGTGTATTTGAGGAGTACGGAGTCTTTTTTGATTGATCACCAGATTCTTTGGTACAATTCTTATCTTCCTTTTCATTCTGTAGACTTCCTTTGATCCTCTATATATATTAGACTCGATAGTTGTTCTGTTGATTATTCATAAAATAACATTATCATGTGTAGGATTTATGTTATATTGCAGTGGTTATTGTGGTTATTATAGTTGATTATATAGCTTGTTCAGGTCATTTTAGGCTTAGCGTGTATAAGTGGGGTATTTTCCTCGCGTATATACATCGCTGACTCGTCGCGTCTCCGCTCCAGTGTATTTTGGGAAGCGGGCGTGACACATTTTCTCGGGAATCAGGTTCCATCAGAGCTCCCTTCTCCGAGGAAGGCGGTTAGAGACTCATCTACAATGGGCTCGGGTTGTTGGGCGGGCCCCTCCTCCCGAGTCACAATGGGAGAAGCAACTCCTTGAGACTTTTCTCCAACTGTTGGATAGTTTCCTCCCTCTCCATCCGCCTCCGGTCCATGATCTCCTCATCGGACCCATAGTTAAATCGGGTCTTCTTCTGCAAAACAAGAAACATTTTAGTCAAAACCAAGTTCGCCACAAAAGAAGGAATGCCCAGTACAGAGCCACTCCTACCTGCGGACCAGCTTGGGCAGAGATCTTCCACTTACGATGCACAAGTCTAGACTCGGCTTCTCCCTCCACCTCGTCAGATTGGGCGGAAGGTTCCAGTTCCACTTTCTTTAAGGATGGATCGGCCTTATGTGGCCTCTTCTCGTGCGTCTCGAGCCTCGGTTTGGGGCCTCCCCTTGAACGATTCTCTCTTGGGGCAAAGCGAAACTCACCTCAGCACCATCTTTCCTCATGACCGTCTCGATCATGGGAGCAGACCTGTCTCTTCCCAAATCTCTGGGACAGTAGGAGGAACAGAAGGCCGGTTTGGTTTCAGCAACCAGCTCCAGTTGCGGTAATTGACTTCAATTCGTAGCAGACTCCGGACTCTCTCCTTGACCTCCGTCGTAACCGGGGCTTCTCTGTGCATGAGTATCCCTTTGCTCTAGCGATCGGGACAGTTCCACGGTCTTCTGCCGAGCCATCTCCTAAGCCCTATGAATACGGATGACGGTATCACGTCACCCGTGATCACTGTCCGCCAAATTAACGATCAGCCTCTTAGAACCACTCCTTACATCGAAGGAGCGTCCGCCCTCCCTGGTTCTTCTAATCATATAAAAGGCAGAGAAGTCCTTGACCCGATAAGCGTCAGGAAGGAATCTTTTGCAGGGGGCTGGAAGCTCAAAACAATGCGTCATCCCCCTGCCACCAACTGAGAGGGCGCCATACGTTAATGGCATAGAATGTCGTGGACGAAGTCTGTCAAAGGGAACTTCAACCCCAAGGCCAGCACTTGAGGATGAAGGTATATGCCACCAGCCTCGGGGCCCTCAGTGTAGTCAGTGTCTGGGGGGCACCACTTCATTTTTACATTTGACGGCAGTCAAACGCCATACCATATCAAGTACTCATTTACCTCCTGGCTACGGAGGATTTTCGACGTTGGATCAAAGTCTATGGCTGTCCTAGTACGATGTTGAGTCATCTTCCCTTTTCCTTCAGCTCCAGCCATCTCATGTAACGCCCCGATCCCGCAGGTACGGGGACGTTATGGCGACGTACATACGCGAGGTGAAAACACGCTCACACGTACGTTAAGCCTCAGTACAGGAAATCACCTCTAGAGTTGTAAGGGTTCCAGCCGGAAATAAGTACAAGAATACCTGCAGAAAGAGGTTAGTGATCACAATAAATAGGAAAAACAGAGATAAATAAGATAACAGCACTAAATCATAAAGATACCTAGGAAGGGTCTCGATGAGGAGTCTCCGATGGGAACCCAAGACACTCTCTGATACTACGGTAACTCGGATCTCCAACCTGGGCACGCAAATCCAGGGTCGTCAGAAAGCGACCTAGTGAGTGGTAAAATGAAGGAGGTAGTAATATATACAATAGTAATACAAGCACGATAATAATATATAATACATGATTCTGTAACAGTGATACCATATAGTAGGCATATAATAAGCAGTAGAAATATAAACATGTCATGTTTTAATATTATCACTACCTAGCAGGTTATCATCGGGTAATGTCTACAGTAGTCTCATGTGTATATGCAATCTAATAAACACTGCTGATGTGATGTATGTGAACATGTAGATGAAGTATGCAACCATTCTATAGTGATGTGCATACACGGGAATAGTGTTTATAGGATATACAGGAACCGAAGGCATGCAATGCAAGGTATATGTGTACATGAAGAGTGTCACCACATGAAGTGTAACAAGCATCAGGTAATGTAGCAAAGTCTACAGGTACCATGATAGTGAATAAAATAACAGGAACAGTAACAAGTAAGCAAAGTCTACAGGGAACATGATAGTGGATAACCCAACAGAAACAATAACAAGTACAACCACACAAGAGTAGACATGTATCAGGCAAGTCATGCTATTTATACAATAATAACAATCAGTACCACCTGGTATTTTAATCAATCTCTTCCAGTGTCCCATACCATTGGCGTTCATACTGGAGCTTGCACTCCAGTCGAACCCATCCGGACATGGCATACGGGTACCATTATCCAAACGAGAGAGTGACCAAATAACAAGTGTTCCCGACGTCACTATTGTGTATACTGTTTTATTCTGTTAATTGGAAACCCATGGTCGAGGAGTTCTTATCGGGTAGGTGTATCCCGTGCATACCCGGGATCACGACCTTAAACAGACCCCTGCCTGCTGAGACCAGGGTCAGCCCGCTAAGGCTGTAACATGTAACAGGAAATCAATGAGCTAAAACAATAAACAGGAGCTCATGAGCTATAACAGACGGTAGCCAGCACTACCCCGTCCCCTGCAGTGGGACAAACAATGGATCCAGACATCCACCCGATAAGATCTAGTCAACCGTCAAGTCTCCCCAACCCCATCTTATCTTTCATACATTTAATGTACACAAGGTATCAGGAACAAGAACAGTACATGATACACGTAGCACGATAACAGATATGAGCTCTGTTGATAGCACGAAACACGATAACAGGAAACGAGAAACAATAGATGTGAGATTCTAGAGGTGACCCCCATGGCTTGAATCCACGTGGCACTTAGTTCCACACATTGCATATCAACAGCTCACATGTCCAGTAACGAGAATATCCATATCAGTAACCGGAAACAATCATATAACATGGATACGGTAACATGGAACAATAATCTGTGTAATTTGCACGGTGCATCATATGATAATAAGATAGAAACAATACATGCAGGTACACTCGTGCGGTGAGCATATGTAACAGTGATGTGTGAACATGAGATAATAGTGTATCGAGCATCCATGTAACGATGATATCAATAAGATGACATGCGGTAGTCCGTGCTTTGGTATATCCGTGTACTAGTGGAACATCTGTGCGTAGCAATAATCCGTATATCACATCGGTGTATCACTAACATGTCATAACCGTGGTCAGTGTATAATGTAATATCATGTCTAGTGAACTTACAGTATCCGTGTCATGATGATACCAGTACATGAAATAACAGTGTCCAACATTCCTATCTAGTGATATTGGATCGAGTACCGTGGATCAGTATACATGTGACGCTAGTTATCTAACTGTGATATACTACATGAAATAATAGTGTCCACGAATATGGTGAACTAGTGGCCCGAGTGTCAGTGGCTGTATAAGCATGATGACTGTGTCTGGGTTGTCTATGTCCGTATGTCTTGTTACTATTATTATCTCATATTAAATCAGGAACTACCTAACAATCCTCAAGGTTATTCCTATTACAATGACTGTCCAATCCTGACCAGTAAATAATTGATAGTTACCGTATTTTATCCATAATCAAGATATATCAATCAATGTCACTAACATGGTAAAATATAATTTATAAAAGAAAAACACTCACTAACTAGCCATGGGAAGGCAGCTCTCTTTCCCACGATCGTAACGGATCTAGAATCGTCCAAATTGGAGTTCGGATGCTCCAGATATCGCCCGAATACTAAATCATAACAAAAGGGTCAATACGTAAATAAAATATATCAAACGCAAATACTGAAAAGTAACAGGGGGTTTCTGTAAAATTACCTTTAATGGGTTGGATGCGGGTAGACGGGTTAACGGGTCGGGTTTAGATCCAAATACCCAACCCATTTAACTTAAGGAAAATGGGTTACTGGGTAACGGGTTTACGGGTTTGATTAACCCATTAGGGTTATTGGGTTTGGGGTTCACCCAAACCCAACAAGGGTTATTGGGTTTGGGGTTTACCCAAACCCAACAAGGGAAAGCAGCAGCAGCTTGCTGCTGCTGTGCTGCGCGGGCCGGCTGGCCAGCTCCACTGGTCGGCGGCGCCGGATGGCCGGTCGGTGGCGGCCCCGGCCGCCGGCGGCGGTCCCGGCTCAGACCGGAGAGAGAGAAGGAGAGATAGAAGGAGGGAGAGTGAGGGGGGAAACTGACAGGAGAAGGAAAAGAAAAGAAAAGAAGGGGAAGAAGAAGAAGAAGAGGAGGAGGGGCGCGGGCCGGCGGCGCCGGCAGTGGGCGCGCGGTGGCGCCGGCCATGGAACAGGGAGAGGGGAAGAGAGTTTAGAGAGGGAGAGAGTTGATTAGGGATATTAATTAGAGAGAGAGAAATAGAGAGATTAGAGAGAGGTTTAGAGAGAGGGAAAATTGAGAGGGAGTGAGAAGGAGAAGGGGTTTTTATTAAGAGGAGAGAGAAAGAGGCGGTTGGGTTTGATTGAAAAAGGCGGTAGGGGAGAAGTGTGTGGAAGAAGATGGAAGAAAAAAGACAAGAAAAAGAAAGATTTTAAAAAAATAATATTTTATTATTATAATATTGGCCTAAGATTTGACCAGCTCCGAACAGTGCCCAAAAATTATAGAAAATAGAGAATATTATCCCGAGACGTAATATGAAAATAGTTTGACGAAATTCAATCTGGTTTGCACGTTAAAATCCCGGAGTGTCTCGTCGATACCGGGCGACACTGGTTTGGTCGGATTTTCGATAAATTCAGAAAAATCCCCAAAAAATACCCTAATGTAGATAACACGATTCTAAGACATAAGGTGAAAACAGATTCTCAAATACAACTTCGTTTGTGAAATAAAATCGTAAATCCGAGTATCAGTATCGGTCGACACCGACTACGGCGTTTTCCCAAAATAATTCAGAAAAATGTCAGAAAATCTTGAAAAATCTCAAATATTAGAAAATGATTTGTGAAACTGAAATCGGCTCAATCTGATTACCAGAAAGGTCAAATCAAGATAATACGCCGTATCGCGTACTGCTACTGTGATACGTACATCAGGGCTCAGGGGGTTACATTTCTCCCCACCTTACAAAAAATTTCGTCCTCGAAATTTCAATTCAGGTGTGAGAACAATATTTCCATCCCCAAAGCCTAACTTGTACGGGTCCGCGACACTTCTGCTGCGCACTCTGATATCTATAAGGAACTCGGGATGGAGAAGCAGTGTTGTGAATTCACATGAACGGATTGGAAGCAATAAGATGCAAGGAAAGCGAGAAGGAAATCAGATGTTCTGGTTGACAACTGGAAGGAAGGAAGGAATACAAACGAGTCAAGGAATGAATTGTCAAGGTCATGGTATTCTTGTACTCGTTGCTAGAATCCCCAAATTCAGATACAGACAAGTTTGAATCTGAATCTGCTTGTACTGTTGGTAAGAGCCCGAGTATTGACCCAGGTGGTTACCCACACCAAGTGTGAACCTAGGCTCTGATACCACTTTGTAACGCCCCGATCCCGCAGGTACGGGGACGTTATGACGACGTACATACGCGAGGTGAAAACACGCTCACGCGTACGTTAAGTCTCAGTACAGGAAATCACCTCTAGAGTTGTAAGGGTTCCAGCCGGAAATAAGTACAAGAATACCTGCAGAAAGAGGTTAGTGATCACAATAAATAGGAAAAACAGAGATAAATAAGATAACAACACTAAATCATAAAGATACCTAGGAAGGGTCTCGATGAGGAGTCTCCGATGGGAACCCAAGACACTCTCTGATACTACGGTAACTCGGATCTCCAACCTGGGCACGCAAACCCAGGGTCGTCAGAAAGCGACCTAGTGAGTGGTAAAATGAAGGAGGTAGTAATATATACAATAGTAATACAAGCACGATAATAATATATAATACATGATTCTGTAACAGTGATACCATATAGTAGGCATATAATAAGCAGTAGAAATATAAACATGTCATGTTTTAATATCATCACTACCTAGCAGGTTATCATCGGGTCATGTCTACAGTAGTCTCATGTGTATATGCAAATCTGATAAACACTGCTGACGTGATGTATGTGAACATGTAGATGAAGTATGCAACCATTCTATAGTGATGTGCATACACGGGAATAGTGTTTATAGGATATACAGGAACCGAAGGCATGCAATGCAAGGTATATGTGTACATGAAGAGTGTGTCACCACATGAAGTGTAACAAGCATCAGGTAATGTAGCAAAGTCTACAGGTACCATGATAGTGAATAAAATAACAGGAACAGTAACAAGTAAGCAAAGTCTACATGGAACATGATAGTGGATAACCCAACAGGAACAGTAACAAGTATAACCACACAAGAGTAGACATGTATCAGGCAAGTCATGTTACTTATACAATAATAACAATCAGTACCACCTAGTATTTTAATCAATCTCTCCAGTGTCCCATACCACTGGCAGTTCATACTGGAGCCCGCACTCCAGTCGAACCCATTCGGACATGGCATACGGGTACCATTATCCAAACGAGAGAGTGACCAAATAACAAGTGTTCCCGACGTCACTATTGTGTATACTGTTTTATTCTGTTAATTGGAAACCCATGGTTGAGGAGTTCTTATCGGGTAGGTGTATCCCGTGCATACCCGGAATCACGGCCTTAAACAGACCCCTGGCTGTTGAGACCAGGGCCAGCCCGCTAAGGCTGTAACATGTAACAGGAACTCAATGAGCTAAAACAATAAACAGGAGCTCATGAGCTATAACAGACGGTAGCCAGCACTACCCCGTCCCCTGCAGTGGGACAAACAATGGATCCAGACATCCACCCGATAATATCTAGTCAACCGTCAAGTCTCCCCCAACCCCATCTTATCTTTCATACATTTAATGTACACAAGGTATCAGGAACAAGAACAGTACATGATACACGTAGCACGATAACATGATATGAGCTCTGTTGATAGCACGAAACACGATAACAGGAAACGGGAAACAATAGATGTGGGATTCTAGAGGTGATCCCCGTGGCTTGAATCCACGTGGCACTTAGTTTCACACATTGCATATCAACAGCTCACATGTCTAGTAACGTGAATATCCATATCAGTAACCGGAAACAATCATATAACATGGATACGGTAACATGGAACAATAATCTGTGTAATTTGCACGGTGCGTCATATGATAATAAGATAGAAACAATACATGCAGGTACACTCGTGTGGTGAGCATATGTAACAGTGATGTGTGAACATGAGATAATAGTGTATCGAGCATCCATGTAACGATGATATCAATAAGATGACATGCGGTAGTCCGTGCTTTGGTATATCTGTGTACTAGTGGAACATCTGTGCGTAGCAATAATCCGTATATCACATCGGTGTATCACTAACATGTCATAACCGTGGTCAGTGTATAATGTAATATCATGTCTAGTGAACTTACAGTATCCGTGTCATGATGATACCAGTACATGAAATAACGGTGTCCAACATTCCTATCTAGTGATATTGGATCGAGTACCGTGGATCAGTATACATGTGACGCTAGTTATCTAACTGTGATATACTACATGAAATAATAGTGTCCACGAATATGGTGAACTAGTGGCCCGAGTGTCAGTGGCTGTATAGGCATGATGACTGTGTCCGGGTTGTCTATGTCCGTATGTCTTGTTACTATTATTACCTCATATTAAATCAGGAACTACCTAACAATCCTCAAGGTTATTCCTATTACAATGACTGTCCAATCCTGACCAGTGAATAATTGATAGTTACCGTATTTTATCCATAATCAAGATATATCAATCAATGTCACTAAACATGGTAAAATATAATTTATAAAGAAAAACACTCACTAACTAGCCATGGGAAGGTAGCTCTCTTTCTCACGATCGCAACGGATCTAGAATCGTCCAAATCGGAGTCCGGATGCTCCAGATATCGCCCGAATACTAAATCATAACAAAAGAGTCAATATGTAAATAAAAATATTTCAAACGCAAATACTGAAAAGTAACAGGGGGTTTTCTGTAAAATTACCTTTAATGGGTTGGATGCGGGTAGACGGGTTAACGGGTAGGGTTTAGATCCAAATACCCAAACTCATTTAACTTAAGGAAAATGGGTTACTTGGTAACGGGTTTACAGGTTTGATTAACCCATTAGGGTTATTGGGTTTGGGGTTCACCCAAACCCAACAAGGGTTATAGGGTTTGGGGTTTACCCAAACCCAACAAGGGAAAAGCAGCAGCAGCTTGCTGCTGCTGTGCTGGCCGGCGGCGCCGGATGGCCGGCCGGCGGTGGCCCGGCCGTCGGCGGCGGTCCCGGCTCAGACCGGAGAGAGAGTGTAATACCCGTCCCTGGAATACGTACTTAGTTGCGTATTCAGATTTTCGATCGTATTTTTCGATTCGTTTTCTGTATTTGTTTTGTATTATGAATTATTTATATGATCGTTTTGTCTTGGATCTGGATTCGTGGATTCGGAGTCAACCTTAGTTTGAACCGAAGGCCCGATCCCAGAGTATTGCTCGTTTGGACATTCTGGTGTTCCGATTGGACCGATTTCAGTTTTAAACATCGTTTTCCAATATTCTAGATTTTATATGATTTTCTGGAATTTTCCTAGATTAAGTTGTAAATCTTCAAAACCGGTGTTGGCCAGTACCGTTGACCGATTCCCGGATTTTTAATTTACAAACGGTTTGGAATTTCCAGAAGTGTCTTTAGACATTATTTCTTAAAATCCTATTTACTATCCAAATGCATTTTCTGGGATTTATCAGATTTTATCAAAATCCGGCCAATCCGGTGTATACCGAGATTGACGGTTGACTTCAGGATTTTTAACTTGAAAATGAGATTGAATCTTTGAAAACCGATTTCACCAAAATCATTTTATATATTTATGATTTTTGAGAATTTTTGGGAGACATTCCGAGCTATTTCATTTTTGGGCTTTCCCGGAGTTTTCTGCATTTTCCCAGATACCGAGGATATTGCCCATACCTACCACCTTGTCTTTTTCCCATTTCTCAAACGCCAGCTTCACCATCCTCGGATCTTGCATTTAATGCAAAGATCCTCTCCTCACCTCTCCCCATACTTCATTTATTGTGCTGCAACTCACTCCCATCAATTCATCATGCCTTTTTGTCCTTTTGTGAAACGCAGCTTTGCTTCCCCCTTGAAACGCCACTTTCATTCCCGCGTTTGGCTCATTTTGGCCTAAACGCAAGCTTCCCTTTGTGGGCTGCGTTTGAGTGGGAGACATTGGTCTCTTTTTGGCATCCAAAAGTCAAACCTCCAATCATTACCTCTCTTGATATAATACCCCTTCCCTCTCTCTCTCTCTTTCATTTTCTCTTCTTCTTCTTCTTCTTTGTTTCCTGCAGCCTCCACAGAGAGCAAGGAGAGAAACTCCTCCTCCCTCCTTTGGTCACCATATACTCCACCTACTCCACCTCCATTTTCACCACCCACACCACCACCTCTTTCTTCTCCATCTTCTACTCCTTTTCCAACAACCACAACACCCCCATATCACCTTCTTCAACCTCTTCTCCACCAAGAAACACCAAGAACCCATTTCCACCACCAAAACTTCACCACCATCTCCACCACCACCTACAACTCCTTGGACACCACGAACCCCACCAATATCAACTCCTCGGCAAGCTCTTTCATTCTAGCCAACCCGTCGCTCCCCGCAACCATGTTTGCAAAATCCCATTTTTGGCAAGAAAACTATACTTGCACCATCAACCTCCATCTCTTGTGAAGACCGGCCTCTCCTTTTGGTTTGGGGCCGCGTTCTTCTCCGGCGGCAAGACTTAGGGCCGGTACCCTCCTTTTGGATTGGGGCCGAACCTCCCTTCGTTGGGCACAGCAAGGAACATTGTTAGGCGAGTAATTCTACTCGCCAAGACTTGGATATTATTTCATGATTGTAAACAAAACTCAACCCTCAAAAGTTAGCCTACTTTTCTGCGTCTGCCTACTTTCCCGCGTCTGCCCACTTTCCCGCGTCTGCCTACTTTCCCGCGTCTGCCTACTTTTCCGCGTCTGTCTACTTTTCTGCGTCTGCCCACTTTCCCGCGTCTGCCTACTTTCCCGCGTCTGCCTACTTTCCCGCGTTCTGCCCACATTTCCGCATTCTGCCCACTTTCTGAGACGCGCCACTTTCCTGAGACGCGCCACTTTCCTGAGACGCGCCACTTTTCTGAGACGCGCCACT
Organism: Agave tequilana; assembly: GCA_038442645.1. Taxonomy (NCBI): domain Eukaryota; kingdom Viridiplantae; phylum Streptophyta; class Magnoliopsida; order Asparagales; family Asparagaceae; genus Agave; species Agave tequilana. The sequence continues at coordinate 23,858 of JAVJIF010000087.1, forward strand.
TTTCTGACACCCAACATGCTACTACTTGTCACTGACTCATATTATACCACCTGTCCCCCGTTATGGTTTGACTTATCACCTGACCCCTGTATTCTTGTATTCCTGTATCTCGTATCTCCTGTATTGTGCTAGTCTTCGGCCAATCCTGATCCTGAATGGAACTAAGTGCCACACGGAACAAAGTGCCACATCACACTCGTGGTGGGGGCCACCTCTTGAATCTGTGGGGGCCACCTCTAGAATCCATTCCCCTCAGAACAAAGTGCCACACGGAACAAAGTGCCACATCACACACGTGGTGGGGGCCACCTCTTGAATCTGTGGGGGCCACCTCTTGAATCTGAAGGGCCATCTCTTGTCTATACCTGATTCCTGTTATGATTCCTGTTATGTAATCCTGGATTCCTGATCATGTCCTGTTTACTTGATATATTATTATAATTAGACAACTTGCACCGGTTTGGGGAAACTGATGGGCCCTGATTAATCATGTTCATGGTGGCACTATCGAGTCACGCGTGGCCACATACTTGAGGGATTACCTGGCGGCCACCAGGGATTCCGTGGGGTGTGCTGGCACCCCTACTCCTGATATTCATGCCGGGTATGCACACGCCCTAGACCTATTTCTATGGGATCTGCGATACTCTATTCCTGTTCGGGCGTCCATAAGTCCCGGTACCTAGCGGTACGTTCCGGCTCAGCACCGGATACTCCTGAACCGTTGTCCCGGGCATGTACGGGGCCCATCCAGAACATGATTCATCGAACTTTATCAGTTTCCAGATAACTTGCTCTATAAGTTGTAAGTAGAAGTATGTGTAATGGGACGCATACTAAAACCTACAACTTAGACAGCCTAATCATAATAATAATTCTAATATGTTTCCACCGCATTGTTTTGGATCTCGAGCTGTACACGTTCAGGTTACGGTAACATGAGGTAAGGGTATATAGATGAGGGTTTCCTTGTTTGGATTATTCCTTCGAGGTACTAATCTCATGAAGCCATAACCTAGACCTGTACAATTGGATTTTCTCGTAATCGGTTTTATTCTGTTTTATCGGTTTTATGTTAGTTTAGGAGATAACTAGTATTGCCCGATCTACTTTACTGCTTATCCTGTTATACCATGGATGCCACCTACTACATTCTATTTGTTCCTACATGCTTATGTCTACAACATGATTTTCATGCTTATAATCCAGATTTACTGATATACATGTGCTTACCCATACTCGCCATTTGGCTTTTGTATTACTACTCGCCTGGGGAGTTTCATCTGACTCCCCTGGATTCTCATGTCCAGGTCCTGGAGCCTGGAGCTAGAGGATCCTTCTTGCTGAGGACCAAGTTTTCTTCTGTGGAGCGGTCAGATCAGCTGTAGCTCCAGTCCCATCCTTGCACCTCCTGATTGGCTCGCGATACCTCCAGCTATCTCGTGAGCACCCTTTTGTACTGTTTATACATGTACATCTCTTGTACTCTCGCATTTGCGCCTGTCATGTGATGTAATATTATTGTAATATGGATCACCCCTGGTGATAACTCTGTAATTGTACCCTGTTGTTGGAAATGTATAATGCACCACTTGCTTCCGTACTCTGATTCTTGCCAGTACTGATGCTTAGCGTATATACGTGAGGGTATTTCTGACCTGCGTATATACGTCGCAGTGACGTCCCCGTACCAGCGGGATCGGGGCGTTACAGGATGGTATCAGAGCTTAGGCTCTGACTTCCTCAGTACGTCCAGAAGGCAAATCAATGGTAAAGAGATTTGCAACTGGAATACATGAATCTTGGTTATACATTCCAACTGCAAGTGCAGAGTTATCTATTTCTTGACTATCTTTCCTTTGATTTCAAATCCCTCCTTGACTATCTTTTCCTTGGATTCCTGATCTCTCCTATCCTTTCCCCGTTTTGGTTTTATGTTTTGGATTTATGAAGCCTTATACTATCTTAAGATATGACTAGACTAGGAAGGTAGTGGCTGGTTCTGCATGAAGCTATTATGGGATCTCTCGGCAAATTCTATGAAGCTTGGTATTCTCCAGATCGAATCTGACCTGGCTATCTTTCAGAAGACAACAGTTGGGATTCTTAATTATCGGTCTTCCTTATTATTATGCTCAGGAGTATTAGGGTTTTCTTTATTCATTTATTACACAGCCACGACATCATCAGCAAAATTATTACACAGCCACGACATCATCAGTATATTTATTACACAGCCACGACATCATCAGTATCATTCAGCATTATTCGGAGATTTATAACAGCCAGAAGTGCGGAGGATAATTATTGTTCAGTTGACTTGAGAGCCCTACCTATAGTGCTTCATATCTTAATTAGTATAGATTCCAGCCTTTGTTCCCTTTGTATTCAATTTGCCCCTTAACGAAATTGCGAGGACGCAATTTTTTGTAAGGTGGGTGGATTGTAATACCCGTCCCTGGAATACGTACTTAGTTGCGTATTCAGATTTTCGATCGTATTTTTCGATTCGTTTTCTGTATTTGTTTTGTATTATGAATTATTTATATGATCGTTTTGTCTTGGATCTGGATTCGTGGATTCGGAGTCAACCTTAGTTTGAACCGAAGGCCCGATCCCAGAGTATTGCTCGGTTTGGACATTCTGGTGTTCCGATTGGACCGATTTCAGTTTAAACATCGTTTTCCAATATTCTAGATTTTATATGATTTTCTGGAATTTTCCTAGATTAAGTTGTAAATCTTCAAAACCGGTGTTGGCCAGTACCGTTGACCGATTCCCGGATTTTTAATTTACAAACGTTTTGGAATTTCCAGAAGTGTCTTTAGACATTATTTCTTAAAATCCTATTTACTATCCAAATGCATTTTCTGGGATTTATCAGATTTTATCAAAATCCGGCCAATCCGGTGTATACCGAGATTGACGGTTGACTTCAGGATTTTTAACTTGAAAATGAGATTGAATCTTTGAAAACCGATTTCACCAAAAATCATTTTATAATATTTATGATTTTTGAGAATTTTTGGGAGACATTCCGAGCTATTTCATTTTTGGGCTTTCCCGAGTTTTCTGCATTTTCCCAGATACCGAGGATATTGCCCATACCTACCACCTTGTCTTTTTCCCATTTCTCAAACGCCAGCTTCACCATCCTCGGATCTTGCATTTAATGCAAAGATCCTCTCCTCACCTCTCCCTACTTCATTTATTGTGCTGCAACTCACTCCCATCAATTCATCATGCCTTTTTGTCCTTTTGTGAAACGCAGCTTTGCTTCCCCCTTGAAACGCCACTTTCATTCCCGCGTTTGGCTCATTTTGGCCTAAACGCAAGCTTCCCTTTGTGGGCTGCGTTTGAGTGGGAGACATTGGTCTCTTTTTTGCATCCAAAAGTCAAACCTCCAATCATTACCTCTCTTGATATAAATACCCCTTCCCTCTCTCTCTCTCTTTCATTTTCTCTTCTTCTTCTTCTTCTTTGTTTCCTGCAGCCTCCACAGAGAGCAAGGAGAGAAACTCCTCCTCCCTCCTTTGGTCACCATATACTCCACCTACTCCACCTCCATTTTCACCACCCACACCACCACCTCTTTCTTCTCCATCTTCTACTCCTTTTCCAACAACCACAACACCCCCATATCACCTTCTTCAACCTCTTCTCCACCAAGAAACACCAAGAACCCATTTCCACCACCAAAACTTCACCACCATCTCCACCACCACCTACAACTCCTTGGACACCACGAACCCCACCAATATCAACTCCTCGGCAAGCTCTTTCATTCTAGCCAACCCGTCGCTCCCCGCAACCATGTTTGCAAAATCCCATTTTTGGCAAGAAAACTATACTTGCACCATCAACCTCCATCTCTTGTGAAGACCGGCCTCTCCTTTTGGTTTGGGGCCGCGTTCTTCTCCGGCGGCAAGACTTAGGGCCGGTACCCTCCTTTTGGATTGGGGCCGAACCTCCCTTCGTTGGGCACAGCAAGGAACATTGTTAGGCGAGTAATTCTACTCGCCAAGACTTGGATATTATTTCATGATTGTAAACAAAACTCAACCCTCAAAAGTTAGCCTACTTTTCTGCGTCTGCCTACTTTCCCGCGTCTGCCCACTTTCCCGCGTCTGCCTACTTTCCCGCGTCTGCTACTTTTCCGCGTCTGTCTACTTTTCTGCGTCTGCCCACTTTCCCGCGTCTGCCTACTTTCCCGCGTCTGCCTACTTTCCCGCGTTCTGCCCACATTTCCGCATTCTGCCCACTTTCTGAGACGCGCCACTTTCCTGAGACGCGCCACTTTCCTGAGACGCGCCACTTTTCTGAGACGCGCCACTTTTCTGACACCCAACATGCTACTACTTGTCACTGACTCATATTATACCACCTGTCCCCCGTTATGGTTTGACTTATCACCTGACCCCTGTATTCTTGTATTCCTGTATCTCGTATCTCCTGTATTGTGCTAGTCTTCGGCCAATCCTGATCCTGAATGGAACTAAGTGCCACACGGAACAAAGTGCCACATCACACTCGTGGTGGGGGCCACCTCTTGAATCTGTGGGGGCCACCTCTAGAATCCATTCCCCTCAGAACAAAGTGCCACACGGAACAAAGTGCCACATCACACACGTGGTGGGGGCCACCTCTTGAATCTGTGGGGGCCACCTCTTGAATCTGAAGGGCCATCTCTTGTCTATACCTGATTCCTGTTATGATTCCTGTTATGTAATCCTGGATTCCTGATCATGTCCTGTTTACTTGATATATTATTATAATTAGACAACTTGCACCGATTTGGGGGAAACTGATGGGCCCTGATTAATCATGTTCATGGTGGCACTATCGAGTCACGCGTGGCCACATACTTGAGGGATTACCTGGCGGCCACCAGGGATTCCGTGGGTGTGCTGGCACCCCTACTCCTGATATTCATGCCGGGTATGCACACGCCCTAGACCTATTTCTATGGGATCTGCGATACTCTATTCCTGTTCGGGCGTCCATAAGTCCCGGTACCTAGCGTACGTTCCGGCTCAGCACCGGATACTCCTGAACCGTTGTCCCGGGCATGTACGGGGCCCATCCAGAACATGATTCATCGAACTTTATCAGTTTCCAGATAACTTGCTCTATAAGTTGTAAGTAGAAGTATGTGTAATGGGACGCATACTAAAACCTACAACTTAGACAGCCTAATCATAATAATAATTCTAATATGTTTCCACCGCATTGTTTTGGATCTCGAGCTGTACACGTTCAGGTTACGGTAACATGAGGTAAGGGTATATAGATGAGGGTTTCCTTGTTTGGATTATTCCTTCGAGGTACTAATCTCATGAAGCCATAACCTAGACCTGTACAATTGGATTTTCTCGTAATCGGTTTTTATTCTGTTTTATCGGTTTTATGTTAGTTTAGGAGATAACTAGTATTGCCCGATCTACTTTACTGCTTATCCTGTTATACCATGGATGCCACCTACTACATTCTATTTGTTCCTACATGCTTATGTCTACAACATGATTTTCATGCTTATAATCCAGATTTACTGATATACATGTGCTTACCCATACTCGCCATTTGGCTTTTGTATTACTACTCGCCTGGGGAGTTTCATCTGACTCCCCTGGATTCTCATGTCCAGGTCCTGGAGCCTGGAGCTAGAGGATCCTTCTTGCTGAGGACCAAGTTTTCTTCTGTGGAGCGGTCAGATCAGCTGTAGCTCCAGTCCCATCCTTGCACCTCCTGATTGGCTCGCGATACCTCCAGCTATCTCGTGAGCACCCTTTTGTACTGTTTATACATGTACATCTCTTGTACTCTCGCATTTGCGCCTGTCATGTGATGTAATATTATTGTAATATGGATCACCCCTGGTGATAACTCTGTAATTGTACCCTGTTGTTGGAAATGTATAATGCACCACTTGCTTCCGTACTCTGATTCTTGCCAGTACTGATGCTTAGCGTATATACGTGAGGGTATTTCTGACCTGCGTATATACGTCGCAGTGACGTCCCCGTACCAGCGGGATCGGGGCGTTACAGAGAGGGAGAGGAGAGATAGAAGGAGGGAGAGTGAGGGGGGAAACTGACAGGAGAAGGAAAAGAAAAGAAAAGAAGGGGAAGAAGAAGAAGAGGAGGAGGAGGAGGGGGTGCGGGCCGGCGGCGCGGGCCGGCGGCGCGCGACTGCGCCGGCAGTGGGCGCGCGGTGGCGCCGGCCATGGAACACGGAGAGGGGAAGAGAGTTTAGAGAGGGAGAGAGTTGATTAGGGATATTAATTAGAGAGATAGAGAGAGAGAAATAGAGAGATTAGAGAGAGGTTTAGAGAGGGAAATTGAGAGGGAGTGAGAAGGAGAAGGGGGTTTTATTAAGAGGAGAGAGAAAGAGGCAGTTGGGTTTGATTGAAAAAGGCGGTGGGGGAGAAGTGTGTGGAAGAAGATGGAAGAAAAAAGACAAGAAAAAGAAAGATTTTAAAAAAAAATATATTTTATTATTATAATATTGGCCTAAGATTTGACCAGCTCCGAACAGTGCCAAAAAATTATAGAAAATAGAGAATATTATCATGAGACGTAATATGAAAATGGTTTGACGAAATTCAATCTGGTTTGCACGTTAAAATCCCGGAGTGTCTCGCCGATACCGGGTGACACCGGTTTGGTTGGATTTTCGATAAATTCAGAAAATCCCAAAAATACCCTAACGTAGATAACACGATTCTAAGACATAAGGTGAAAACGGATTCTCAAAATACAACTCCGTTTGTGAAATAAAAATCGTAAAGCCGAGTATCGGTATCGGTCGACACCGACTACGACGTTTTTCTAAAATAATCCAGAAAAATGTCAGAAAATCCTGAAAAATCTCAAATATTAGAAAATAATTTGTGAAACTGAAATCGGCTCAATCTGATTACCAGAAAGGTCAAATCAAGATAATACGCCATATCACGTACTGCTACTGTGATACGTACATCAGGGCTCAGGGGGTTACATCTCAGCATGGAGGTGGTGGGCTCGATGGAAGATTTGGGGCAAGGATTGAAGTAGAGGAAAGGAGACAAAGGAATTGCTGGACTAGAGAAGATTTAGGGAATTAGGGATTTTGCGAAGAGACTCCCTCTTTCCCCCTCTTTTTAAATCATCTACTGACATCATCACAATAATGACTCAGAAAAGGGCGATTGCTTTTCCACCCTTGATTAAAATCCTAGCCGTTGCACGAATCCAACGACCTCAAATAGCGACAGGAAGCACGTCGCACATGCCGATGGGACTTGCAGCGTGACAGACTGACAGCCAGCTCAGAGCATTGAATGCACAGAGATACACAAAGATCTCCATGCGTCACCCCGACTTCCCTTTTTCGTCCTGTAGCGATAGATGAAATGTCAGCTCGGGAAACAAACTCCCGTTTTATTCCATAGTGACGAATGGAAATCTACTCGGGGAGCTCAGTCCATTCTCTCCTTCGCCCAAGACTTTGAGATGGAGAGATGGAGGGGGCATCTGTAATGGTCAAAACTATGACTCTTTTGTAAGATTGTGACACCTGACAAGTCTAACGAATCACGAGATCACAGGCTCAAGTTTAGTGGTCGAATTTTGGTCTACACCATGATCGCGACATGTGTCCCACCTCATTAAGACCCGCCAGCAGAGCATCTTCCCGAGGCACTTTTCAGCAGTTCCTGTAGTCGCTCCTCCTTCCGAGGATTCCACTGCCCCGAGAACTCTCAGAACTCGAGAACCTTCCCAAGCACCATTCAGCCATTCTTTTCGAGGACACCGCCACACCGAGGTCGATTCCTTCTGCTCCAAGCAAGACAGCGGCAGCAATCGACCTCGTTAATATTTGCCTTCAATTCAACAAGTAGAATCCTTTGATTCATGAGTCAGTAACGCCACCTGATCATCCCACATTTTGAATGTTGTAACAGCTCATCCTCCATTGTGGGCGTTTACAGGGATCACTTCCAACAATTAAAGGAATAATTCGGGCAGTTACGAAGAAATTCCAATGTGCAAATATGTAGTTATGGAGATCCGCATGACTCGCGGCTTTCAAAGCGTTACAACCACCAAGTACGTGCTGCTATGTATGTGGATCTAGACTTAAATATTCATTAGCACGATCCTGACAATTACGCACAACTCAAACAAATTACAGCTGGGGCGTTACATGCAGCGATAATCGTGGGCAGATCCAGAGGCAGAAATCTCAGAGGCCACGACTCAGCTTGTTATTCCTCTTGTAAAAATCGATCTCTTCTTTCTTCGCAAGGGATCGAGCCCTAGAGAACTGAATCGGTAACAAATTATTGAAAACCCATTGTAATCACTAGGCATTAGTAGAATCTCTCTCTCCTCGTGCCGTGGTTTTTTCCTTCAACAGTTTTTTCACGTAAATTCTTGTGTGTTTGCATTGCTCTACTTTTTTCTTATAAACCCTTTTACAAATTGAGTGTAGATAAATTCCTCACAGAATTTACCTCTACAATGGCGGATGAAGGAAATATCAGAGTTGAAGATCAATGGCGTAAACTTCGGTCCTGAAAGATGCAGATCGAAGACTGCCTGTACCAGAAAGTTTTCTTCCTCTCAACAGAAAGACCCACAAGCCAAAGGAGATGTCCGTCCGATGGCGAGTGGGAGATCTAGTTCGGAAAGCCCTAGGGGCGATTCAATTGCCCTTGGCATCGACAGTTGCCTTCAACGTCTCCAGGAAAAAGACAACCAAAGACTTAATGGCGGCGCAATCGAAGATATACGAGAAACCTTCAGCGTCAAATAAGGTTTTCTTGATGAAGAAATTGTTTAACCTAAAGATGGCTGACAGTGGAAGCGTTGCTGGGGTATCTCAACGAATTCAACACACTGACGGGCCAGTTGGAATCGGTTGAATCAATTTTGAAGATGAAATCAAAGTGCTAGTTCTGTTATTTAGTCTGTCAGAGGCTTAGGATGGTCTCGTGATGGCTATGAGTAATTCCTGTGAGACAAAAACCTTGAAGTTTGATAATGTAGTTGGTGTACTTCTTAGCGAAGAGGCGCGCAGAAAGTCTTTGGGTTGGCTAAGACATCGGGATGCCCTAAGACTCGATCGGAGATGGAGGTCTAGGAATAGAGATAAGAAAAAGAATGGGAGGTCAAAATCCAATCGGGGAGAGGTACATCCAAGTCAAGGGGTGCGGGATGTTGGCGGTGTGGTGAGATGGGGCATATTCAGAAGGACTGCAAACAGAAGATGGATGGAGAAGGCAAAGGTAAGGAGAAGGATTCCACGTATATCATGGAGAGTGATGGATTTGATGCCTTAATTCTCTTCTTGGCTGAGTCCAGCGAGTCATGGGTTATTGATCCTGGTGCCTCTTTTCACGCCACTTCCCGACAAGATATCTTTAAAACCTATGTGACAGTTGGACTTGGGAAAGTGTACTTGGGAGATGAACCATGTTACATTGTCGAGAAAGGTGATGTGATGGTTAGCCTCTAATGGCTCGATTCTAAAGTTGAGGAACGTCAGACATGTATCGAAGCTGAAGAGAAATCTGATCTTTGTCAGTCATCTTGCGAACGGAGGGATGAAGACCACCTTCGATGGTGATGTATGCATGATCACCAAGGTGCCATGGTGATGGCCCACGGGAAGAAGGTACCCTCTACATGACGTCGGGTTTTTGGGACATCGATTTCAGTTGCTTCTTCAGAGGTGAATGCCGGGGTGTGGCATCAGAGACTTGGGCATATGAGCGAGAAGGGAATGAAGATGATGCTCTCCAAGAATAAGCTGCCGGGGTTGAAGTCTGTCGTTCTAGACTTTTGTGAAGACTTCATTTATGGAAGCAGAAGCGAGTCAGTTTCTCAACAGTGAGAGACTCCGAAGGCAGAGAAGTTGGAGCTGACGGCAAGACCTGAGTGAAGGGGAGCTCTGAGTGGCTAAGCCATTGGAATTATAATCCCCGAGGATGGTGGAGCCACCGAGATGGAAGTTCACTCTGAAGCAATCTGGTCGAAGGGAGGCACTCTGAGGCGGGTACTTGCTGGAAGCGGCCCAGTCCAGAACCGGTCTAGTCCAGCCTAGAAGCAGTCTAGTCTGGAAACTTCATTGCCAATGAAACTTAGGTAACACGCCAAGGGTTGTTTTGTGGTTTCACAAAACTTGTAACCCTAATTATCTCTATAAAAAAGGATGTTAATTTTAGAAAGATTATTCAGTGAACCATTCTCTACTTCTAGAATATTGATGGGTAGTTCTATTGTGTTTGTTGTACTGAGTGACGTTTCATCTTCATTCAATTTTCTATTCTTGAAAATTACTTATCTTTTGTTTCCAGATCTACAATTGATATGGAATATTTCCCATTATTTTGCTTTGTTTATATTGACTTCTTTACAAGAAGGGGTTTTAATTTCAAATTTTACGTATTTAAGAAATTTCCCATCAAACCATTGATTTTGTTAATTCGCCCTTCAAATCGTTTGGGTCTTAGAAATTTACCGCACCCCACCGCACCCCCGCGTTGTTATTATTGTTTAAAAATCAAAAGAGAATATTTATTTTATTTGCTGTTAAGATACATAATAGACTAATAGTTAAAAAAAATTACTAATTTACCCTCTACTGATCCGCACCTGAATCCTAACCCTACTTCTCTTTCTACTCTTGTCTCACCTAAATGTCGAGCGTGCTAATGATAATGTTAACATTTGATGCTGCCCACCCCATCTATTTTTTCTTTTTTCTTTTTTTATTTATTTTTATTTTTTAGAGGAATGTAAAGGAAGTCATAACTGGTAATTTATTCTTATCTCATCTTAAAAACAAATAGGAGTATATTACTAAGACCCAAAGATCTGAAGTATAAATTAACAATAGCAATGGTTTGGGATTTGAAGTATAAATTTAGAATAGAAATGATTTGGGTGGTAAATTTCTAAAATAAAGTTTTGCTACAGCCTTCTACTTTGCTTCATAATTAGAAAAAAACTCAGCATCATAATTTATTCGTTACAGCCTCATCCACGTCAGTATAAATTGATTTTTTCCAACCACCACTTCTTTATATATTTTTATTTCTCTTTTACTCTTCCCCATCACCTTTGACATTGCTCTTCCTCAACCTTGACCCTGATACAGAGTAATTCGTGGGTCGACTTGCGCGATCAGGTCATCGTGGGGGTTGGAAACGCCCCTCCCGGGGGGTCTCAGGGGGTGGAGCCCCCAGACCAAATTCTTTTGCAATCGACCTTTTGTAGACTCTCCTTTATTCGTGCTTGCGATGAGATCTTTTTGTAATTTGTGATCGATGTGGTATTTAGATCTGAAAAACATTGATGCATTTGATGTTAGTGAATGAGGGGCTTGTTGATGATGGCGATGTTGATACGAGGACCGCGACTCATTGTCAGAGGACTGCGTGTATTTTATTAGAAGACTGTGATTATGGTCGCAGTTCTTTTATTAATTAAAAATTAGAGCATTTTGCAAGTACTACGATCATTGTCGCAGTCCTAATATAGGCTGTAAATTTTTTTTTTGTGAGAACTGCGATCGCAGTCCTAATACGAACTAAAAATAAGATATTTTTGTGAAGACTGCGATTATGGTCCCAGTCCTAATAAAGAGGATTGTGATTATGGTCGTAATCCTATATAAAACTCAGAAACATGTACTAATAAAGAGGACTGCAATCATTGTCGCAGTCCTATAAAAACTCAGAAACATGTACTAATAAATAGGACTGCGATCATGGTCGTAGTCTTCAGAAATAGAGTATTTTGTGAGGACTGCGATTATGGTCGTAGCCCTTAGAAATAGGGTTTTTTGTGAGGATTGTGATTATAGTCGAAGTCCTCTATATACCAGCAGTCCACATTTTCGAAATAGTCCGCTTTTTCAAAGCGATTATTGCTGCGGCATTTGCCTATTTCGTCACTGAGGAGCGCTTCTGCACGTGACACGTGGGCACACGTGATTGGTTTAAAAAAGTGGTGGCTGAAGCGAACAAAATTATGAAGCTGATATTTTTCCTAATTACGATTTGACATTGGGGGTGTAACAAAATGCCCCATTTATAAATCGGTAAGATTTTTGAGTTATATATATCTAAAAAGCTCTTTGCATGAATTAAGGACCATCTTTCACTTTGCACTCTCAACATCTTAGATAAGAAAAAAGTATTAAGTTATCCATTCCCGAAATTTGCGATTGTATCTGTTGTCTTGTGGGGTCCTCTATTTCTCTCTCTTTCTCTCGTTCATGTTTTGAAAGGGGATAGCTTTGGGTATGTTGGGTCCTTTGGAACTTGTGTCTTTTATATAGCTTTTGCCCCCCTTCATGACCTGCTATCTCAGGTCATCTTAGTGACTAACTAACGCAGCTATTGGTATTTCATAGTGTTACCTTCAAAGCACATTTGGGGGACCTTAGAGAAATGTCGACTCTAGAGAATTTAACAAGTTGTACTTATTTTTCAATAAAGCGCTAATTTCCCTTTTTTATATAGTAGTAAAATGCACGTGCACCAAGTGCATGTGAGTTGAAATTCTTTTATATAGCCTTTGCCCCCATCATGACGTGCTATCTCTGGTCATCTTAGTGACTAACCAGTCTAGTTATTGGTATTTCATAGTGTTACCTTCAATAGTACATTTGGAGGGATCTTTAGAGAAATTGTAATTTTCATGTCTAATATTAAATAATATTCTCAATAATAATTTTCATATATAAATAATAATAATTAATAGTTATAAATTATGTATATATAATGATTAATGAAATCAAATTGTAAATAATAATTGTATCTCTCAAATAAATATCAGTAATAATAATACTGAATATGAATTTTAGTAACAATTATCTATTAATAAGAATTATAATAATTAATAATAATAATAATAATAATAATAATAACCACAAATAATAATAGTTAATACCAAAATAATAATTAACATTTCAATACAAATTATGTAACAATAATATACTAATTTATAAATCAAATTAAATAAAAAAATAAAACTAAACCTCAAGCCCAATCATTTTCCTTTTCTTTTTGTTCATTTCATGAAACCGAGCCCAGGCCCGCATGGCCCACAAGGCCTTACAAAAAAAGAAACCTTTGGTGCTGATGCTAGGGTTTGAACCCACGTCAGCTATGTGAGAGGTGAAAGTGTAAACCAAGATGCCACGTTGCCATGTGAGAAAGAAAAGAATAATTTTTCGTTATGTGGGAATGAAAAGAATAATTTCATATTTAACTCTATATACAGACCCTTCAGATTCCAGCTATTTTTTTGATTAATTGAGCAATTTATTTGGCTGATTAAAACACTAAATAATTCACCTCTATCTGACCCAGGGGCTTCTCCCACGTACCAATTACTCTTAGAATTTAATTGGGGAATTTTAGTGCTTATATCATGGGTCATTCCACCATCTCAAAACCCTATAGACAAAATCCAAAATTTCCACTCTTTTTCACTCCTCTCTCATTTCATCTTCCCAAATCCACAGTATACGAGTAACACTGAAGTACTGAATGTAGGAGTTGAAGTTCAGACCGAAAGGAAGCGTTCCGGGTGAACGATTTTATGTTTTTGCAATTTTAATTCATTTAGGAATTTCATTGAATATTTAGTATACCTTAGTTTCTTTCACAAATTTTATGATGAAAAAACTATCCTAAAACAGAATAAAATATTTAGAAACACCCAAGAGGTATCTTGTAATTAACATGATTTTTAATTGATTTTAAGAAATTTTTATCATCATCATAAAAAAAAAGATAGAAGTGCGAATGTTCTCGGCCACGCACAGCCTCTGTGCAGAGCCAGACCAGAGACCCCATGGTCTTCTTGGCATTTCATGGCTTACAATTTATTTAATATTACATGTGATTTGGTGTAAAAAACACAAGCAATTATATATTTTGTAAATGGATCTTGTGCAATAGATAGGCCTTTGAATTCTTTTAAAAGAAAGAAAGAAAAAGAAAGATGAGTGGAGAGTATAATCTTTCTACCAGATCTGGACCCGGCCCATTACACCCGAGATGAACCCAAACCCGACCCCACTACTTTCGGCTGTTCATTTTGCACCGCTTGATAGGTGGGCAAAAAGTATTCAAAATACTTAATTTTTTATTTTTAGTTACTTTAAATAATATAGATCAACTTCAACGGAGTGGATCTTGTATTCGAATAGTATGGGGGTTGTATTTGTGTGGGAATGATTTAGCCTTGAATCCTTCCGGAACTACACAAGTCTATCTCATAATATATATATATAATTCGGAACTACACGTCTATCTCATATATATATATATATTCGAGGTTGAATCATTCCCACACAAACACAACCCCACGCCATTCGAATATAAGATTCACTCCATTGAAGTTGATCTACATTATTTGAAGTAGCTATAAAATTCAAGTATTTTAAATACTTTTTGGCATGCATCAAGTAGAAAAAACGGACGGCCGAAGCTATAATAAGAGGGGCAAGACAAAAATGTGAGAGGCGAGAGATAACAGAGAGTGAGGAGGTAGAGTGGGAAGAGATGGAGACGAGAGACGAGAGAGAGCAAAGGATGAGAGCGGCGATTAGGGAGGTGAGAACATGAAAGAGTGAACACAGAGATAATGATAGAGATGTGAGAACGAGGACATTTTTATTGAAATCCCTAACTTCAAAAGAGAAGGGCATTCTTTGAAGTTAGGTATTAAAGGTTTAACGTTGTAACTTTTCAGGGGTGTTAGGCAATAGTAACAAAGTTTAAGGGGTATAAGTTCCACTCAAGGTAAACCACAAGGGTGTTTCGTGAAATTTACCTTATTTCAAATACATATACTACTGTGGAGTAGTTCAATATAAGGAAGATTTTTTTTTTAAGGAATAGTTATATTTCGTATGCGACTCAATCCCATCTTTATGATGTCCATGGAGTGAATTGTCCATTTAGAAGAATGAGGAAACCAATAATAAGAGTAAAATCTGACAGAAACAAGCATCATTATGGTGGGTGTGCAACTTCTATCTCACATCCTTAAGTTCTCAGAAATAGAAATTTCTTGGATTTATATAATGTTTTTAAATATTTTATGTATGCCATGTATTAGAATATCATGGTTTTTTTTCAGCAACTAGTTTACTGAAAAGCCTACATCGATGGATTGTGGGCTAGATGCCTTTTTCACGTGGGGAAGCACCCCCCATCGGGGAAGTGTTAAAGCTAATTGATACTTATTGTTGACCCACAATGAAGTTTGTGTAGGCTGTTCAAAAGTTACTGGAGGACAGCCATTGAAAAGCAAAGTTTCAAGCTCTAGACGCGAGGGACTATCACCCGCGTCTCAGCATCAAGGCGCGTTGGCTCGACACCCGCGTCTCAGCATCAAGGCGCGTTGGCTCGACACCCGCGTCTCAGCATCAAGGCGCGTCGGCCTGACACCCGCGTCTCAGCATCAAGACGCAAAGGTCTAAAACCCGCGTCTCAGTTATAACCGCCTTGGTTAAGGGACCAATCACTGCCTACACGTAAGGGAAATCAGCCCCCATCGTGGCGTGTCTTTAGCAGGCACGTGGGTTAGTTACCGCCCATGTAGCGGGAAGGTTGGCCCTCATTGTGGAGCGTTTTTAGGGGGCACGTTCACCCCTGGTACCTCTATAAATAGCCTCGTTTGCTATGAGGTCAAGGCAATCGGCATCGAGAGGGGAGACCAGAGAATCAATCGGACGAAGAGAGACAGAGGGCGACACAGAGAGAAAAGAAGCAGATCAACTCTTCAGCAAATTCGCTGCGTACGAGCTAGCTTTCGCCTACCTTCTCTTTTAGAGTTTTGGTAGACAGAGCTGTGTCACTCTTTCTACCGGCCGAAGAGGAGATCCCTGAAGGACGGTCATCTGGTCAACGGAGAACAAGATTCACTCTCCACCGTCACGCGAAGAACCCAGCCTTAAACAAAGGGGGATTCAAGATTCAATATCCTTCCTCCCTTGTAACCGGAAGGAACAGTTTTTGTTGTAATCCTTTTCATTTGATTCAAGGAAAACTTTTACTGCAATTCCTGTCTTCTTCTTTCCCGGGTCATACAGGAGATGGCGACTCCGCTGGGGACTACTTTCGTTACTGACGAACAGGTAGTGGCGCAAGATGACGTCCACCATAAGGGGAAGATGGTCGAATCGCTCGTTGTCGAGTTCGACCAGGCGAAATACGAAGAGTTTCTCTCTTCCGGCTCCAAGAGCCCAAAGACCCGCGTCTGCCGCCGGGTCTCGACGGGGAATGGCCTCGAGGCCCAATCTGTGGCTTTCTCGAGCTCCCCTGCTGCCGACTGTGCCAAGCAAGGTATACGCGCCAACGCCTCTCAGAAGGCCCGCGTGGTCCCAGGCACATCTGCCTTTGCGACCAATCGCGTCGCACAGAACACCCGCGTCAGCGTCTCTCAGGAGACCTGCGTGGTCAAAATCCCTGGTGTCCAGCATCAGGATGTCGTTGGTCTCTCTCCACCTCCTCGACGCAATCGAAACGCTGAGCGTCGACAGAGGAGACGTGCGCGTCAGCTGCAAGTTGGAACCGTTGGTTGTCCAACTGAGGCTGGACGCGACGTACAATCTCGCGCCTTGCCCGCGCCACGTCCAGTACGTGAAGTCCGCGTTTGGCGCCCCAAACGCGAGATTCCTTCAGTTAGGTCCTCTGAGGACTAACTCACCAAACGCCAAGGTGAGACCTCTGCGCCTCGTCAAGCGCAAGAGGCACAAGCCCATAGGCGTGGGGCCCAGCAGCCCACTCTCTCTCAAGTGTCCCTGCCCCGACACACCAAACAGCAACGCGAGACTCGCGTCTCATCTCAACAGAGACGCCAGACGCGCGTTCCACAGCCGCGACGCGAAAACCGCGTCCCTGAAGTCTGCGTCCAGACTGCACAGCACATGGAGGCCTCCCGTCTTCGACGTTGCGAGGCTAGTCTTTTTAATTCCCCTCCTATGGATTTGAGGGATTACTTGACGAAGAAAAGAAGTGCCAATCAGGTCACTTCATCATGCTGCTGCCAACGGCTCATCTCCACGCTCTCGGAGTGCCGTTGCGGATCAGGTGCGTATCAGCAGTCTTTAGTCAGACAGCTGACCCTGATTCCCCCGTCAGCTAAAAGAAGACGCTCCCACAGAAGGAGAACCTTCTCTGATGTTGAGTACCCGGAGCTCACTGCAAATATGACAAGCAGGAGCAAGGGAAAATAAATTGCAGTCGGCTCAGATGAGTCCGAGTCTGACTCTGAACCGGAAGGGTGTATCGAAACACTCGCACCCAGACGGGGGCCATTCCCCCAATTGACTATAATGTCTTAGCCCACGGCGTTGAAGTGAACGATTCTCACTCCGCCGTAGCGGAATCTAGGGCATCGAATTCTTCCGTCGAGAAGGAGGCCTCTGCTTACATGACAGGCACTCCTGAGGAGACGGCTAAACGTTTGGAGCAGATCCAGAAGGCGCAAATGGATATGATCCTTTCTCAACAGGCATCTATCGACTCCATCAAGCAGGCGCTTGCGCAGTTGCTTGAAGACAGGAGGAAATCTCCTCCTAGGAGGTCGAAGGGCAAAGGGAGAAAGCTCATCTTCCGAACCTTCTGAAGAGGCGTGGCGATCTACTTCGAATTCATCCAAATCTTCGTCGCAAGACCCAGAAAAGGCTCATGTTAAAAGAATGAGTCAACTGGAGCAGCGCCTCGAGGCCCTTACCAACCGTAAAGGCCTCCAAGAAGCGGGAGTGGTCCGGCCCTATCCGGCTGAGTGGGACTCAGTCCCGTACCCTCCTAAGTTCAAGGCTCCAACCCTCCAAGCATTTGACGGGAAGGGGTCCCCCAACCAGCACATCTACTACTTCAAATCCCAGACCGGGAATGTAGTGGATAATGACGCTATTTTGGCGCGCCTGTTCATTGGCACCCTGAAAGGGTTTAGCCTTTGAGTGGTTTATGAAGCTCTCAGAAGGTTCTATCAAGAACTGGGGCGATCTGGAGAAGCTGTTCTTAACACGCTTCTTCGAAGATGACTCGGAGGTCACAATGCCTACCCTTTTAGCTACCAAACAGCGGAGAGAGGAGTCCGTCAAATCTTTCGTGGAAAGATTTCGGAACATGGCACTCCGGTGTCCAAGCGGTATGACCCAGGCCACCCTGGTGGAAACATGCCGCCACAATCTCCAAACCTCACTCCTTGCTCAAATAGGAGTTGCTGAAAGCCGCACCTGGAAGCAATTAGTCCAACAAGGTGAACAGGCTGAGGAGATTGTCGCCCGCGTCCGAGCGGAGGAAGGTAAGCCTAGGCCGGAAAGGTCGACAAGGCGTGCGCCGGACACATCCCTCCAAACAAAGCGGAAGGATAATTTGGCAACGGAGACCAAATCTCCCGCCAAACCTCAAACAGGCAAGGCGAGTGGCTCTTCAAGCCAGCCACGCGCCAACAAGCAATATTCCTTCAAGGAGGAACATGTCGATTCGCTCTTTAAACTACTCAACAAGAGCAACCGACTGAAGCTCCTTGAAGCTCGACGCCCAGAGGAAGTCGGCAAGACCGACAATCCCAACTACTGCATGTATCACAGGATGTTGGGACACCCCACCAAAAGCTGCTACGTCTTCAAGGACATCCTTCAGGATCTGATTGACGCGGAGGTGTTAAAACTCCGACCAGAGCAGAAGAAGGTGACGGCTAATGTGACGCCGGTTCTCCAGTTCGGGGACAACCTCCAACGCCTGCGGGGGTAACTCCTATTCCAAGAGGAGAGCAGAGAGTGGTCAACACAGACCCTCACCAGCAGCAAGAGGAAGGCTTGGTACCCGTCCCTACACCTCAAGGGGAAATTATGTGGGTCCACCCTGACCTTG
The DNA here is from genome assembly GCA_038442645.1 of Agave tequilana. NCBI lineage: Eukaryota > Viridiplantae > Streptophyta > Magnoliopsida > Asparagales > Asparagaceae > Agave > Agave tequilana. The sequence goes on from JAVJIF010000087.1 coordinate 42,750, forward strand.
TCAATGAACAGCAATGGACTACTGTGACCAACAGGAAATCCAAAGGCAAGGCAAAAGCCTCATCCTGCAATGTGGTGGGTGCCTCCTCTCGAGAAGCGGAGACTGATATCCCTTCACTGACCGACTCAGAGGAGGAAATGATAGTCTTGGCCGCAGAGCCCAACCAACCGATGGCGGGAACCCGTTCAGGGCAGGCGTACTTGAAACAGTACGGCGAGACGGCAGTAGTCCCTCCACAACCAACTGCGAAGCCAGTCAGGCCCTCCACAAAGCCACCTGTGGAGAAGCAGAAGGGGACTCGATTTTCTCGAGCCCTTCAAAAGGGCATCGCGGAAGGATCTACGGCACCTTACCGCTTTGATGTCCTGGCTCAGTTGGCCAACATTCCGGCACGCATTACCTTGTATGAACTTCTTAGACTATCAAAGTCGACCAGGGAAGCTCTGCAAGAAGCTCTGGCAAATGTTGAGGCCTTCATGACCCAGGTGCCGAAGGAGGAAGATGTAGAGGATTGCCTCCACACCTCCCAGAATGCCCCCTGCATCACCTTCACGGCAGGTGATATGCAGGTGAAAAGGAAGCATGATCGACCCCTGTACTTCACAGGATATATCGGATCGTCTGAGGTGAACCGCATCCAGGTAGATCCAGGGTCCGCGTTGAGCATCATGCCTCGTCGGGTCATGCAACATCTCGGCATTCCTACCCATCGTTTGAGCCCCACCCAGGCGACTATCTACGGGTTCAATGCCAACCAAGACCCGTCCGATGGGGAAGATCAAGCTCAGGTGTCAGATTGGAAGCCTCAAGTCGGAAGTGACATGCTACATCATCGACGCCGACACTTCCTACAATCTGTTGCTGGGACGACCGTGGATTCACCACAACTCCATCGTTCCCTCCACTCTCCACCAAGTCATGAAGTACATTGACGGGAGTGGAAATGTGCAGACGTTGATTGCCGAAAGGCATCCGTTCAAAGGGGTCGAGAATTATTTCACCGACTCTTTGCTGTACCAAGATCCGGTGGAAACGGATGAAGCCCCACAACCAGAGGAGCCAGACTCTGGTAATGAGGCTGACACTGAGCCTGAGAAAGAAGAGTGCTTGTGGGAGTTAGAACCACTTGTAACGGGCACTAATAAACCCGATGTCGATAATACCACCGATGATGTAGGCGGTTGGTATATTAATGAAGATTTAGATTTTGCATATTTTTCTGCGTGTGCTTCTGATTCAATACCGTCAGATACTAGCACTGATATAGATGACGATCTCTGGTCGGCAATGGGTGCCTTAACATCATTGCATGTACCAGTGAAATCGTCCTTCGAGACATACCAAGACGATGGTAATGCGTAAGAATCTATATTTATGGTTCCAGCAAGACGGAAAGGCCAAAAACCAATTCTTTTTGGGCGAATCTCGTCTGAACCAACGCCCCGCGAAGAATCGGAAGGCGAGGAAGAATCCCCTCAGTTCGATCATTACGAACCAAAAGCGCTCAAAATAATGAGATGCATGGGGTACGACACGACCAACAAACCCGGGTTGAACTTCGGCAAAGGAAGGAGGACGTTGCTTCAATCCTTTGTGCCAAAGGGAAGGCCCCCGATTATTATCATCGGACACGCCGGGGGTTAGGCTATGTATCAACTCCAGTCCCATCAGCCTCGATTCTCAAGAATCGTCGAGCAACGATTACTCTTCGGACACATCATCTTGGGAGTCAGATGTCAGTGTCGGCAACATCTTCAAGGAACTTTCAGTGAACATGGTTTGGACAAGCCACCTGGAAGATGGAAATGAAGAAATGATCCAATCCGATACAGATTTTTGGATCAAACATTTAAATGCTCTTTGGGATACCCGCTTTGAACAGCGCGAGCCGCCCACAGAAGACAAGGTTGTTCAGATCAACCTAGGAGATGAGGCTAACCCTAAGCCCATCTTCATAAGTGACGGCCTGTCACCTTCGGAGAAGAAAGATCTAATATCTCTTGTACAAGAGTATATAAACGTCTTCGCCCGGAATTATGAGGACATGCCAGGACTTGATCCTCAAGTGGCTATGCACCGCCTCAACATCAATCCGGACGTAAAGCCTGTCAAACAGCAGCAGCGACGGTTCCGTCCAGAAATAATGGAGGCAATTCAATCAGAAGTCAGAAAACTTATTGATTCTGGCTTCATCAGGGAAGAACAACATCCCGACTGGGTAGCCAACATTGTCCCAGTTGCCAAGAAGAACGAGAAGATCCGGATCTGCATCGACTTCCGTGATCTAAATGAGGCTTGTCCCAAAGACGAATTCCCATTGCCAATCACAGATGTCATGATTGACAATACTTGTGGATTCGAACGAATGTCCTTCATGGACGGATTCTCAGGATACAATCAAATCAAAATGTATCCTGATGACGAAAAGCATACCTCCTTCAGAACACCTCTAGGGGTATATTGCTACACCGTCATGCCCTTCGGACTGAAAAATGCAGGGGCAACATACCAAAGGGCCATGAACGCCATTTTCCATCAGCATATACGCAAAACGGTGGAATGTTATGTTGATGACATCGCGGTAAAAAGCCGCACTAAAGGTGATCACATAGCAGACCTGAAGGTGGTCTTCGACATCTTGCGGGCTCATCAATTGAAGATGAATCCCACAAAGTCCTTCCTGGGGGTGGCCAGTGGCAAATTCTTAGGATTTGTTGTAACATCCACCGGAATTCACTTGGACCCGGAAAAGGTTCGCGCTATCCAGGAGATGCAACCTCCGAGAAATCTCAAGGAAATCAGGGGATTGCAAGGACGATTGGCGTACATCCGTAGGTTCATCTCAAACCTTTCCAGAAGATGCCAACCCTTCGCTAAGCTGATGAAGAAGGGTGTCTAGTTCATTTGGGATGACGCTTGCCAACACACGTTCGAGGAAATCAAGCAATACCTCACCCAACCACCAGTCCTTGCAGCTTCGGTATCCGGAAAGCCTTTCCTGGTATACGTCCGAGCAATGGACCATTCTTTGGGAGCTCTATTAGCTCAGAATGACGATCAAGGACGTGAGCAAGCAATCTACTATCTGAGTAGAACAATGATCGGAGCCGAACATCGGTATAACCCGATCGAGAAGGAATGTTTGGCACTGGTGTTCGCTATCCAGAAAATGCGACACTATCTGGTAGGCCAAACTATAAACGTCATATCAAAAGTTAACCCCCTGAGGTTACTTATGACTAAACCTTCATCGCTAAATGGCCGACTGGCAAAATGGGCCATATTGCTCTCCCAATATGAGATGCGCTTTTTACCACAAAAGGCCATTAAGGGACAAGCAGTCGCGGATTTCCTAACTGAGCACCCAGATCCGAGGGCAGCCAAAGTCTACGAGGATCTCCCAGATGAAGTTGCTGAAGTCTGCCTGACTCAGACATCGTTCGAAAGTCAAGTATGGCAACTTTTCTTCGACGGTGCATCAAGAACAAGCCCGAAGGGACACGTAGTAGCAGGGGTAGGAATAGTACTCGTATCCCCACAAAATTATGTGATTCCCCGAGCTGTCTCATTAACTGAGCCTTGTTCCAACAATGTGGCGGAGTACAACGCTCTTTTGATTGGGAGGCAATTCGCCGATGAGATTGGCGTTAAAAATCTCGAGGCATATGGCGACTCCAAGCTCATCGTCAGCCAAGTTCGCGGGGAGTACGAAGTCAGACATGAAGACTTAGTACCATATTACAACGCGACTATTCGCATGGCCGAGGGGTTTACAAGCTTCTACATCGACCATGTACCGCGCAGGCAAAATGCGCACGCAGATGCACTCGCATCCCTGGCTGCCTCCTTAGCTCTTCCAGCTGGAGCAATGGAGAAGATATTCGTCTACAGCCACGACCTGTATTGCCCGAGAAATGCTCTCGAGGACTATCAGGAGTCAACGGGAGGTCGTAACCGCGAAGAAGCACTTGAAGCATCAACCGGTCCAGAGCCTAGAGAATGGCGATTCCCCTACATTGATTTCGTCTTATACGGCATTCTGCCTGAAGACACCAAAGAGGCGGCTGCCATTCGAAGGAAAGCCCCCAAATTCTATTATAATGCGATTATGCGAACATTGTATCGTTGATCGCATGACGGGATCTTACTCCGGTGCCTCTCACCAAAAGAAGCCCAAGAGATATTGAGGGAAGCCCACGACGGTATGTGTGGAGCCCATCAACCTGGCCCAAAATTGGCACATCGACTCCAAAGATTGGGTTACTACTGGCCCAAGATGATTGCCGATGCCGTCACTTATGCCAAGAGATGTCACGCCTGCCAAGTGCATGGGGATTTCATCCATCAAGCACCAGGGTACCTCCACTCTACGACCTCTACTTGGCCATTTGAAATGTGGGGGATGGATGTGGTTGGCCCTATCAGCCCACCATCATCAAAAGAACATCGGTTCATTTTGGCAATAACCGATTATTTCTCTAAGTGGGCTGAAGCCATTCCCTTGAAGGAAGTCAAGTCGTCGAACGTGATCAAGTTCGTGAAACACCACATTATTTACCGTTTCGGTGTACCTCGGCGAATTGTCCATGACAATGGGCCTCAGTTCATCAGCCAGGCTTTCCAGAGATTCTGCGCTAAGTTCAGAATCCAGAGTATGTCCTCAACGGCATACTATCCTGCTGCTAATGGCCTCGCGGAAGCTTTCAACAAGACTATTGGCAAGCTTCTCAAAAAGTTCGTCTCGAAAAGTCAACGAGATTGGGACGACAAGCTGGGTGAATGCTTATGGGCTTACCGCACAATTGTGTGAACCCCAACTAAAGCTACGCCATTTTCTTTGGTATACGGGTGCGAAGCCGTCCTTCCACTCGAAATCCAAATTCCATCTCTACGTGTCGCCCTGACAGCGGAGATGACAACAGAGGAGAAGCATCGACAGCGACTCTAGGAATTGGAGGCCTTAGACGGTAAGCGTCTGCAGGCCCAACAGCAAATCGAGCTCTACCAAGCTCGAATTACAAGAGCCTTCAACAAGAAAGTTAAAGTGCGAACTTTCAAGATAGGCGACCTTGTCTTAGCCGTCGAAGACCCATGGTGATGACGCACAAAACAAAAGGCAAATTTCAGCCCAAGTGGGAAGGACCATTTGTAGTAGAGTCAGTCTACTCAAATGGGTCATATCGCCTCATAACCTTGAATGGCGATACACTCATGATGCCGATCAATGACAGGTTCCTGAAGAAATACTATCCTTAGATGGTATTCTTCCGCTGATCAAGTTAAAAATACACCTCTGATCAAAACAAGAAGAGCTTCTTCATTAATATCCGACGCCCCCGACGGCTAAGGATAGAAGAAAATGTTGGCTTCTAAGTCCAACATAAGTCTTCGACAACTCATCATGCTGAGGGGAATAGCATGGCTAGCCCAACTCAAACGGTAGTTGGTAAAGGCACCTCAAACCCGTTGACAGCTGAGGATTTGCTAAAAATCCTAAGGGACACGTTCCCATTTGATCCGACGCCTCCGACGGCTAAGGATAGAGGAAAATATTGGCTTTTAAGTCCAACATAAGTCTTCGACAACTCATCATGCTGAGGGGAATAGCATGGCTAGCCCAACTCAAACGGTAGTTGGTAAAGGCACCTCAAATCCGTTGATAGCTGAGGGTTTGCTAAAAATCCTAAAGTGGACTTGGCTCCACTCTTTCCTCCAAAATCCCCTACCAATTATCATCCACAGAATGGTAGGTCTACAAATTACCACCATTACTAAGTTAATACTATACCTCTGGTAATGGAAATTTTTCAATATTCCTTGTCGAGTACAAGTTTTGGTTGTCAACTCTACACGGAGTATCAAATTTTCAAATTTGCCAAGTTAACACTACACCTCTGGCACTTCAAAATTTTCACTTGTCAATTCTCACCAATAGAATGACAGGTCCTCAAATTACTCTTATCATGAGTCAATCTTTGTCAAGTTAATACTATACCTCTGACAAATTACTGTTAAAGTTTAACACCACACCTCTAACAGTAATCAAGTTTCTGCCAGGTTTAATATTACACCTCTGACAGTCACTTTTCTTCAGACTTCCACACCGAAGCTGAAATGGATGATGCTAAGTTAACACCACACCTCTAGCATCCAAGTCATTTCTAAGTTCAACAATACACCTATGGCCATGACTTTCCCTCGGACTTCCTTATGCAAGCCGAGATGACCAATGCTAAGTTCAACATTACACCTCTAGCATTACCCTCACTGTCAAGTTAAACATTACACCTATGACAGTGACATTTCTGAGTTAAGTTAATATCACACCTCTGACTCACATCCTTGTCAAGTTAACATTACACTTCTGACAAGACCACTTCCAAACCGTTAAGTTAATATCACACCTCTGACGGTAACAAAATTTCCTAGATTCCCCACGAGTCTAGTCCCACTTGTTATTCTATTCACAGAATAACAAGTCTACCTAAAAACATTGTTAGGTTAATACTATACCATCAACAGTGTTTCCATCAAATTCCCAGTTGAGCTCAATCAAGTTAATCCCAAACACTTGATAAAAGTTCACCCTCCCTGGGGGTACCAATTCTACTTGTCGCTTTCTCTTACAAAGTGGCAGGTCCACAAAAAATTATTTCATCTCTGTCAAGTTAATATTACACCTCTGACAGTATTGTGAGAGTTCCTGAAATAGAATCTTTCCCTCCAAAGTTTGACTGGTTGAGATTATCATCATAATTTTGACAAAGTCAGAGATTCGTTGCTTCTATGAGTCTAAGACAAAAAGTTCAAGACAATGAAAGAGGCAAAAAGAAAAGTGTCACTTTTATTTATTTCCAAATATATGAAAGTGATACAAAATGCTCTCTTATACAATAAGATTGAGTGTTACAGTAAAAACGCTCTCTTATACAATAAGATTGAGTGTTACAATTAAGGAGTATAAAGAAGTCCCTCTCTCTCTCAGGGGTTGCACTCACTCCTTAAAGCCGCGTCTAATTCCAAGTGCGCGATGTTTTGTGGCTACAATAGAAACTGGTTACACCACGATGCATGACGTAAACATCGAAAGAGCCCTAGCTGACTAAGCTAAGAGCAATGGTGTTCTTGAGGTCCGGTGGCAGCAGAAAGCCCTGCAAACCCTCATTTATGAGCATCTCTTTCCCCAGCTGGCCATCCAGCAGACATGGAGAGTCCTCGATGTCACTTCTGGAGTGGGAGAGGAAGAGGATCCTATCATAAACCGTATCCGCCGTAGCCCCCTCGCCGCCATACTTACCCTGACCATCTCTTGCCAGCAGGCATGACTGGTGCAGTGGATCTGAAGAGACCTTGGCGAGGGTCGAGTCCTCGTCAGGGACATAATATATTCCCTTATGGACGACGAGAACTATAATATATTCCCTTGTGGACGAACATCGAACAAGTCCGCCGGCTGAAATATTCTTCCAGGGGCCCAGCGAACCTGAAAACAAAGAATAAACAAGAGGGTTAGAAAATCTGGAACTTAGTGTACTTCAGCAAAAGAATACTAAGTGACAGACGCGGCTATTGCCAAAGACTACAGACGCGGGAATGATCCGCGCAGCGAGTTGTCAAAGGCTGCAGACGCGGGAATGAGCCCGCGCAGTCAATTAAACTACCGCGCCAACAGAGACAGACGCGAATCAGAACTGTGGAACACACAGGATTCAAACGCAGCCTCATCTTACGCCCGCGTCTAAAAGCACAAGACGCGAGAAACTTCAGACGCCGAAAATTGCCATCTCCCTGATGAATAAACAGGAGTTGCAAGATTCGGGTCTGAAAATTTCAGCCCAATTTGGAATTCATTCAAGTCAATGGCCTTAAAACGCGAGCTTCATGAGCAAAGCCCGCGCCAAGTGCCAAGGATTTCAGCACTCGCGTCCAGAGAGGAAGTTGGCGGCGCAAATTCCAGAAGGAATGCACCAACTCAGACTTCATGAGAAAATTCCAGATGACAATTCTTCAGGAGATGCCAAAGTGCAAGTTTGGGCGGGCTAAAGACATCATGGCGGGTCGGAATGGCATACCCGCAGAGGCCTCCGTCAAGAGCAGATTACTCTGCATCAGAACAGAGACATGAAAGGCGATCAAAGAGTCGCTTCCGTCTGAAGAGACCAAACAGAGGCATGAAGACTCTGGGTCATCTTCGTCCACGTCCATGGAGGCAGAATCCCTATTGGAAACTCTAGAGAAGGCAGGATTTCTCGGAGCAAAACAAAAGGAAACAATCCAACTTTGGATTGTTAAAGAGGAAGAGGGTGAGCCCTATTTATAGGCAGACCCTAATAACTGTTATTAATGGTGCATCAATCGGAACCGTCGCGCACGACTGTCAAAGTCCAATGGAGGACTGACGCGTGGAACGCCTCTTTGGGAACCGTCGAAGGCACTGGTCTCCAACCGCCAGCGCTGTTTTGCGTTAAAAGGCATTAATGCCTTCAGTCCAGTGAAAAATTGACGCGTGGACAACTGCCTTGGAAAACAACGGATGACCCGGTTTCCCAATCGACAGTAAAGACTTGACGTTCAAAGATCTCCTCAAAATCTTTATGTCAGGCTGCATGTAACGCCTCGGAAGTGGCACCAAGACGCAGGCGTAAAAGTCGCGTCCAGGAATTCGCGTCTCCCTTTCAGATTAAATGGTGTCCATCCGCGTTCCATAGGCATGTCCGCGTGACTCAAAGTCGCGTCCCTTCAGCAAACAATGCTGCGTCCCTCACGTCTGCTCTATCTGTGTCTTTCTCAGCAAGACAAATTCGCGTTTCACTCTGTGATTGACGCTGCGTCTCATCAAAAGGACTTAGTAAAATCTAAGTTCCTATGAAATGATGACCGCGTCTCACCCTGTGATTGACGCCGCGTCTCATCAAAAGGACTTTGTTCTATCTAAGCTCCTATGGACGGATGACCGCGTCTCACTCTATGGATCAATGCCGCGTCTCATCAAAAAGACTTAGAGTCGACGCCGCGTCTCATTGAAAGAACTTAGTCTTACCTAAGTTCAGTATTCACAGCCAGTGATCAGGGAGTTGAATTCATCCACAGCTAAACAAAGAAGATGGAACAAAAATTTCAAAAAAAACTTTTATTATATCGAAAATAGTAAAAGTGGATACAAACACTCTAATAGAGTGTCCTCTTCTTTACAAAAAAAAAGGGGGAAGAAGGGGAAAAGGCTAAAAGTCTTGATCCGGCAAAGAACGGATACGCTCCCTGAGACGATGCATCTCGTGCTGACGTGCCTTCTCAGCCTCCATCATGGCTTGGACCCGCAGCTCCTCTTCAGATAAAAAGGGTTTTGCAGCCAGCTGTGCTCGCAGAGATTCCAACCTGGAGGAATGAATGGTCTGGCTTTCTTCAGCTCGTGCCTTCGCAGCTTGTTGCTCCTCCAGCCTCTTCCGGACGGTGGCAAGCGTCCTCTCATTATCCGCGATCATGGCTTCCGCCTTAGCGATGGCAGACCTAGCATTGGTAATGGCGAGCTCTGCGTTTTGCCGAATGAACTCGGATTCCATTGAATCGTCAGCCAGTTTCTGACATTCAGCTTGGGAACGCTCGAGATTGCGGACCTCTTCAGCAACTTGTGCTTCCACCTCCTGTCGCTCTTATTCCTGGGTGGCTAGGAGCCTAGTCAAGATGACCTGGGCTTCTTGAGAAGAACTAGCATTGTCCAAAGACTTCAGCTCTTTCAGGTCACTTCCCAATCGCTCTACCAACAACATACACGACTTGGCAAGCGAGGAGCCTCCGGTTAATTCGATGTTACCGGCCATGTTTCCAAGAAACGTCCGGGCAAAGTCAAAAGAGCTACGCCCAGACAGGATAAAATCGATGCACGATCGCATCGCGTCAAGGAACTGCTGCACCGTTTTGCGTGTCAGGAAATCCATGGTATCATCACCCGAGATACTCCCCGACCCCCTTTCTATCGTGAAGAAAGGGGTGCAAGTCGGCTCTTTTTGCGCGAGAGTCGTGCTGACCGTCGATACGGCAAGAGCGAGACTGGCCACTGGCGCTTCCGGAGGTGTTATCTCTGCAGGAACCTCCACAGCTAATGATGGAGTAGTAAGCGCAACCTCCTCAGAAGCTTCAGCCGAGACCTGAGCTGTGTGGCCTTTTAGAAGGGTACCGACCGTCGGACTCTCTACCTGAGCCCCCTCAGTTCCCTCTGCAAGTTATTGCGACATTAGCCACAAAGGAGAAAAGCGAAACATTTAAAATATCAGAACTTCCTTACCATCTGGGAGGTCCAGAGATGCCGAATCCTTGGGCGAATCCTGCGGAGTGGAAGTCTCCCTGGCTTCAATAGTAACCCCTTCACCCTGCAGAGTGGGTTCTTCCCCGGCCTTAGGGGTTGCCTCCTCTTCCGGCAAAATGGAAGGCTCCCCAATTTCAGTAGTTGCCCTCTCTGGAGTTATCTCGGCAACTGAAGCCTCGACTCCTTCGGGCTGGGTCAGCTCTTTTACCGTCTCCTCGATAGCGAGGAGATTACAGCTTTAATGTCCCCGGCCAACCCTGCAGCATAAAAGAAGAATGTTAAAGCATCCTCTTCAAAATAAAAAGGGAAATTAGGTCAAAAGGTGAAAAGAGTACCTTCAGCGGGAATAATCGCCAGTTGTGATACCGTTGATGGCTCACCCCCGTATATTTCTTCCTCTGAGATGTGGGATAACTTACTCGGATCAGGAAGAGCGGGTTCATCGCCGTAGTCGACCTCGTCTTCAAAATCGCTTTCCCCTGAGAGTGAGGAAGACGATAGCGCCACGCGCGAGACTTCTGCAGCCGGAGCCTTGCCACCAATTACCCCAGTGGTAGGACTGGGGTCAACTGCCCGAGGACTGGAGATGAAGACATAAGGCGACCCAGGTTGCTGTGCCTCATCTCTCCCTTCATGAGCAAGTAAAAACCCGGGTTGAACTGAAATCCCCGGAATATCGACATCTCCTCCACTCATGATGTCGACCTCTAGCTGCTCATCCTCGTCAGCGGTGGTGGCTCTGTCAACGAGCTCCCCTTCCTCCGCAGACCTACGGTCTCTGCTGCTCGACCTAGGGGCACGGACTAAATGAACATCCTCTTCAGCTATATCTTCTTCCCTCAGTACCTCAACGACAGCAGGGATGTCTTTGGATCGGGAGACTTCGGTTGTCAAGTCTCTCCGAACCCTCTTGGGAGCAGGTTCAGCAGTTGAAGCAGAGCGTTGACGACGCTTGCTTACCACCTGTCGAGTCTTTGTTGCTCGTGGCTCCGCCTTGCTGCTTGCGGCTCCTCCCTTGTTGGTCGCGGCTCCGCCCTTATTGCTCGTGGCTCCCTTTCCGATCTTCTCTCGACCTCCTTCTGGGCCTTCAGGTACTGGTTGGTGAGTTTCGAGTGTTTACCAGACTCTGACCTTGCCTCGAGATTTGCATTGATGCTCTCAATACATGAAGACGCCGGAACAAAGTCTGATGTCTGGATGGCTTGGAAATACCAAGTGCAGAAGTTGAAGCTCATACGGCACTTGGACCCCTCGATAGGTAGACGGAAAGTTGCTCCCGTCCCTCCGGCCACACTGTAGTACCAAGCCCGAGCACCTTCGAACAAGTTTCCTTCGAAGGCGAGTTGAGCATTGGGATTCCCGACGTAGAGTTGATCGTAGCCGAACTGTCGAGCGAAACGATTCGGCATGTACGGCCCGATGGTGCATGAAGTCCCTTGCCGGAAAAGCACATATCCGGGCCGAATATTGATCAACCACCAGAAGACTCCCGCGGACAACCTCGTGAAGCCATCTGAGCCCGTGGAATCAGTAAATAGATCCCCGAAAGATGCACCAGAGATCTCGGGGAAGCAGCGATTGAGCTGGTAATTCGCAGAATCTGAAAGTCGCTTCCGGACGTAATATATATAAAGATCACGCCAGCTCGAATCCTCCAACCGCTGTACAAAAGGGACGGAACTCTCCCTCCAACGCACCACCGTCATCAGAGAAGGGCAGTGCATCACGTACCAAGCCATGAGGTACGTATATGGCAGCTCGATCCGAGGGTTGGGGCGCTTCACCGTCGGATTCCCCTCTGAGTCAACATACGGCTTGCCGTGGGAGTCGACAGTTTTCGGCGCCTCGCAGAAACTCTTGGTTAGCGCCCGCAACCCGCTCTGAATGCCAGCCGCCACGGCCGGGAGAAGGGCTATAGGGTTGCCATGAGCCAGGAGCACCGCCGGGTACACCACGTCAGCAACAATAGCTTCATGTGGCAGCGTGGGCACCACACAACGCTTCAGCCACAGCATCAAAAAGCCTGCCAACAGTGCCCTATCGGAGATAGGGGTCCAGGCTTGATGGTGGAAGCTTCAAAAATCAGGTCAGGGTCGAAACCGTCCTCGTTCGAAACCGTGGTGTAGAAGCCTTCAGAAGCCTTGTCGATTCTGTCTTCAATCTCCCTGTCGGAACTGGGAGCCAGTCGGGTTATCGGATTGTCTTTATTATTGACATCGTTGAATAAGTAACTGGCCCAAGACATTTGCTTGACTCCCTGCGACCTCCAGGCGGTTATCTGACCGCAAATGTGGAAGTGACACATCACTTCCCAGTAAGTCTCGTACACCCGAGGAAACTCTTTCTTCAAGAGGTGGAGCTCCTCAGTGGTCGGGACATATTCCTCATAGGGAATGTCCCCTGTTGCCAGCCCCGAGACCTCATATAGCTCGTGCAGTGCAAGGCCCATCTCTCCGACCGGGGTAAAGAATGTCCCCGTCAGAGGATTGTAGCGCTCCAGGATCCCGAAAAAGTTATGAGAGCCTGGTGGGATACTCCACTGTACGGCCCTGACCGCCGGGTACAGTCCCACACGCTTTAGCAGATCCCCAAGATCGGTGAGGACGAAACCCACCATCCTGCCCCACCAGTAGTTCTCCGTGGAATGGACCCACCCGGGCGAACGGAACCCGACCGGATAATCACCCTCCGCTTCCATGAACGCGTTGAGGAAGGTAGTGCCAAGTTATGGTATCTCTCCGACCGGAACCTCAGACTTGCGCGACCCAGGGAATAGGCCGAGAACCGACCTGTCATGGCTATCATGACGGTGTACTTTATGGGAACCCAAATCACCGAGAGTAATCTCAGGGACATATCGAGAAATGTCCCATTCCATCTTCCGAGGGACGGACATGTGCTGGAAGTAGGATAGCGGGAACATCCTCTCCATGTCCGGAAGAAAGAATCTTCCACCCTTTATCTGACGGAGCCATTTATAAGTTCCGTCATACACACGATAGCCGCCATCGTTGATACGATCTCCGAAGAAGAAGGCAGGCTTCTCCAGCTTGACGTGAGCATCCGTTGTGAATGCCGCATCGGTCATAAGTACCCGAAGAGTTCTCATGTCAACATTAGAGAGCCTCTCCCTGCGATCCTGCGACTGGTCAGCAGTCACAGGGACAGTCCTTCGTAGCACAAAGGTCAAGTCCTGGTCAGCACCACCTACATGTCCAAAGTGGCGCGTCTTGGCGAGTGAGGCAGAAGGATGGGGCACTGCAAAAGAAAAGGACACTTAGTTAGATACTTTATTAGAGAAAAAAAGTGCTAAGTGTTCATAACCCAGACGCAGAAGAGATACTGAACGCAGGAATTATCAAATCCGCGTCCAGACCTGCGAAACCGCGTCCAAACGCAGAAGAGATACTGGACGCAGGAATTATCAAACCCGCGTCCAGACCTGCAGGATCCGCGTCTCCACCACCAGAAGGTCATTGAATGTCCTTGATGTCACTTCTGGGGTGCGAAAAGAAGGGAGTTATCCACCTTAACCCTTCCATCACCACAACCGCCAGAAGTTAAGGAGGGTAACTCCCTTCCTTTCATACCCCCAGATTTCTAATTGCTTGGACTCAGGTGCCAGATTCATCAAAATCGGCAGCTGATGAAACAGAATGCAAGGATCAAATCCGCGTTCTGCAAACCAAGTTCGCGTCTGAACCCTTCACAATTAGAAATATTCTAAGTGAAGAGTCCGAAATGCAGGACCCAATGGCACGAGGGTTCAAACCCGCGCCTCGGTTATCAACTCAAAGACTGCGTCTGAGACCGCGTCTGAGAATCAAACACGAGTTATATTTTGTGTTAAGGATTCTTAGGGTTCTATGAACTTCCGTTAATGGCGAAATCCACGCCTAAAAGGCATTATACCTGGGAAAGCGACATCCTGCGCAGAGCAAGCGCCCCTCTGGACCTCGGCGACAGTCGCCCGTGAAGAAGAGACGGTTGGCTTGGTCTTGGGTGCCATCTTTAATTCCAGTAAAAGGAGATGAATAGTTCAAAAGTCCAGTAATGGAGATGAACTGTTCAACAGAGGAAGAAGAAAACTCTCTTTCTTGAGCAAGTGCGTTTAGAGAAGAAAAGATGTCTCTCTGACTGTTGCCTTTTATAGGCACAAGGATTCGCGAAGATACGCGGCGTGTGGCCCGATAAAAGCTGCAGCGAATCATCGCATGACGCGTGGAACAAATCATCGCGAAGATCATGCGTCACGACTCCGCAGCGAGTCATCATTTGACACGTGGCGCGGTTCAGTTAATGAACCAGGAAATCCGCGCTCCAAAAGGTGAAATCCTGCCGGTTCCCCAGGCCAGCTGGCGGCGTAATCATGACACGGCACAGATTTGCACCCAAGGGACGCACCTCTTCGATGGACATGCCCCGTCAGCATCTCCATAAATGCATTCGGAAGGTCGCGTCTCTCTACGAAGTCCGCGTCCGACCCAGCGGGCCCAACATCGGGCGCGTTTCCATGGCCAACGGACGCACCCTACAGAAATCGCGTCTTTAAAGCAGTACCATCTCGGCTTTTCGAAAAGAACCTGCGTTCGGCCTCCTGCTTCTGCAAAATCAGTTCAACAGTACACTGACGCAAGCAGACGACCAACCACTCCTGGCTTAAAGCACACCCGTGACAGACTAAAAGCAATCGGGGAGGTTTAGACTGTGCATTTAGACACTCAACATGATCAACTCTGGTGGCTTCAAAGAGTTCAAACAGTACACTCACGAAGACCAACTCCAGATAAAATCAAACCCGGAGCACTAACAGTCCAGTCATGAAAGCAAATATGGCTAAAATCCAAAGTATTTCGAAATCCGTCCCAGTTAACTGCGGAATATCGAAAACTTTGGAGGGGGTTCTGTAGGCTGTCCAAAAGTTACTGGAGGACAAGCCATTGAAAAGCAAAGTTTCAAGCTCTAGACGCGAGGGACTATCACCCGCGTCTCAGCATCAAGGCGCGTTGGCTCGACACCCGCGTCTCAGCATCAAGGCGCGTTGGCTCGACACCCGCGTCTCAGCATCAAGGCGCGTTGGCTCGACACCTGCGTCTCAGCATCAAGGCGCGTCGGCTCGACACCCGCGTCTCAGCATCAAGGCGCGTCGGCCTGACACCCGCGTCTCAGCATCAAGACGCAAAGGTCTAAAACCCGCGTCTCAGTTATAACCGCCTTGGTTAAGGGACCAATCACTGCCTACACGTAAGGGAAATCAGCCCCCATCGTGGCGTGTCTTTAGCAGGCACGTGGGTTAGTTACCGCCCATGTAGCGGGAAGGTTGGCCCTCATTGTGGAGCGTTTTTAGGGGGCACGTTCACCCCTGGTACCTCTATAAATAGCCTCGTTTGCTATGAGGTCAAGGCAATCGGCATCGAGAGGGGAGATCAGAGAATCAATCGGACGAAGAGAGACAGAGGGCGACACAGAGAGAAAAGAAGCAGATCAACTCTTCAGCAAGTTTGCTGCGTACGAGCTAGCTTTCGCCTACCTTCTCTTTTAGAGTTTTGGTAGACAGAGCTGTGTCACTCTTTCTACCGGCCGAAGAGATCCCTGAAGGACGGTCATCTGGTCAACGGAGAACAAGATTCACTCTCCACCGCCACGCGAAGAACCCAGCCTTAAACAAAGGGGGATTCAAGATTCAATATCCTCCCTCCCTTGTAACCGGAAGGAACAGTTTTTGTTGTAATCCTTTTCATTTGATTCAAGGAAAACTTTACTGCAATTCCTCTTCTCCCTTTCCCGGGTCATACAGTTTGAACCCAGGACCAACCTTGTACTTTGTAGGAAACCACTTAATACAAAAGCTTAAGTTGATGGGTTTTGGGCAAATGCTGTATATCAACCACTTTTTATATTTGACATAAATCTAGTAGAACGAAAGAAAACGAGAAGAAGGATTTAAGAGATTGGGAGCCAGTGAAACCTGAAGTCTCACAATTAATGAGAATAGTGTAGTAAATTTTACATCCCCAAAAATTATGTTACATATTATTCTTTTTAGATCTGTCATTTGCAAATAAGCTTTACAAAACTTCCGCTTGAATGCTTTGTTTTCTTGTTGTGACAGCTTGTTCTCAAAAGGGCTTTCACATTCAGCGATCAGTTTCACAACTATCACAGTTAATAGTATAATCAATATTATTGATCTCTGTTCCTACAGGGATGTTTGCAGGACACATGTTAGTTGTTTTATATTTATATTTAGTTTAAACATACATCTCAAGTGGATTGTAATATTCTTTATGAGGTATGACTCTGTATTGATTGATAAGACATACTTGGAAGGTTGATGGAAGCTTTGGTCATTACAGGTGCTTAATGATGGAGCTGGCGTCTAATTTTGTTGAGGCATCTGATGAAGACCCAACTGTGATAATTTTCAGCTTAATAAAGTCTTATTTATTGGTATACTTTTTACATCTTTATGAGTGGTTCTTAAAAGTCCTACCTTTGAATAGGAAATTATGTTGTTTGTATTCAACACATCATTTAGACTGTATATTCCTAGTTAACAATACTGTATTTTATTTTTTCTAAGAAATTATTTTTTGTTTTATTGGTTATTTTATTATTTATTTTAAAGCATTGTTCGTTTTATTTTTGATTAATCTATTTTTTTGTATATGTGTATAAGTATATGTATGCATTATATTTATATACTATTTTTGCTCTTGTTATTATCCTTAATATTATTATTGTCATGATAAATACTATTACTATTTTTTTGTTATTATTATTAGTTTCCAAGCCTAGCTCATCCTATCAAGCCCATTTTCATTTATTTCTAATTCATTTTTTTAGCCCATACACTTCTATTGTCTTCCCACTCTATTTTGCCCATTCAAAACCCAAACTCTAATTATCTTTATTTTCCATTTTCTTAAAGCCCATTACCTTATAGCCTATACTCTATATACCCATTACCCATATCCAAACCCATTTCCCTTACCCAATACTTTTTAACTCTATATATATAATCCTATCATTTACCCTAATCCAAAACTAATCCTAAATCTAATCAATCTCCTCCTCCATCAGATCCCAACAACAGCCGCCTCCTCTATTCATCTTCTTCTCCCTTCTTTTGCAGTCCCCGAGCACCAACCACCATCGCCTTTGCGAGTTCTTCGGCCACCAACACCCCAACAGTCTCCACGCACCTCTCCTCCTATTCTGTTGCGCCTCACCGGAGCTCTTCCACGACACATCACAACCACCAGGTTGTGAGATCTCCCTCTGACGTCGAGATCCCCATCAGGCCGGTAACCCACAGCACATCCGAGCCCGGTCTCCACCCCCTTCTTCCTTGGTCGAGTCACCACCACAACACTCCCTTCTTGGCCGAGCCATCTCATGGCTTGCCGAACGCCGCGAACACTCCGCCGTGTGATCTCCGCAAGGCCGAGCTCTCCCTACCTCCTTGGCAGCGCAAGCCCCTCCTCCGGCTGGCTGAGACCTCCAACTGAGCCTTTTCTTCAGCGCACCAGCCCCATAGCCGGCAACACAACCAAGCGAACCCCCGGGCTTCCCCTCACCTCCTTCGGCGAGGAACACCCCCGCGCACATCACCATCTCCCCTAAGCCTTGATCTACCTCCTTGCCGCACCCCCACTATTGGCAGCGCCCGGCAGCAAGCCCCAACTATCAAGGTCACGACAGCAGCCCACTAGGCCTGGTGCATCATCTCCGTACCCATGTTGTGCCCCACAGCACCGCACGTGTTAATGTATGCACGTGTGTGTTTGGTTGCATGTTGCAGCGGTTATGGACTCGTTCGTGCGATCCGAACTCGATAACGGGAGATTCGTTTTGGGGCTCGTTATGGACTCGTTCGTGCGATCCGAACTCGATAACGGGAGATTCGTTTTGGGGCTCGTTATGGATTCAATACACAGGCAATTTGAAGACTGATCCATGGGATGATCCGAGGATCCGTACTGACTCATGCAGTGAAGACCAGACGGCGATTTGATTCTAAAACCTCACAATTTCATGTGAGTATTTGCTCTTGTATCATTTCCTTATTTATCGTTGCCAGTAGCGTTTCTATGTTACCTGTATCACTTCATGAGGCCGTCTGATATATTCAGTGTTTTAAATATCCCCGATATAACCCCGATATTGCGCCGATATTGCGTTTACGGCACCTAGCCGCAATGATTTGGCACATCCAAACCGATATAGCAATTTTCACCCAAAATCGCCGATAAATCGGCATGGACCCGATATATCGGCCGCCATTTCGCCGATTTTGGACCTGATATAGCGTTTTACACTCAATTTCTAGGTTAGGTGTTTGGGTAATTCGAGCGATGTGACAATGTGGCATTTGTGAAGATTCTACACTTGGATAGTGATTATGCATTTATAAGCTTAATATAAGTTATCGAGTTAAGTATATATTAAACATATAAGTATGATGTTTTATGTAGCTTTATATAATTTATGAATATATTGTCTTATTGAGATGCAATTTAAGACAAGAAGATATGTATATTTACAATCCAATTTTGACATCCGATTTTTGAAATATCCCCGATATGTCCCCGATATATCCCCATCCCCGATAAATTTTCCGGCCGATGTAGCCGCTGTGGCCGCCATTTAGAACACTGGATATATTTAACCAGTATGATTACTCGTACCATTTCATATGATGTCAGTGAGCGTACACTTTTATTATACAGTTTATCTGAACGCTTATCAGTGCATTTCATGTGATAGTTTGCCACCCCTATTGATTCAAGACTGTTTGTGATATACAACAGACTGTGACTTGATTCGATTACTGATCAGTTGGCTTAGTGCATATTTGAGGATATATAACATATCTTATGCATAGTGTTTATGATTTTGAACGAGATAATCATCATGTTAAAGGTAAGCCCTTTTATGTCGGCATAGATCAGGGTTCTATGTGCATCTGAATGCATGCATAGATTCATCCATGAACACATGCATCTTTTATATGTATGGTGGCAGTTATCTTCATATAAATTTGGTAACACTTGCAAAATGAGTAGAGATGTCATAGTTAAATCTGTAAAAGATAGGCAGTTTGCACACCTGTCCCCTATTCTTTGCTCTTGTATAATGCTTCAAGTTATTCGTCTGTTTCTTGATGCAAATTGCTGTGGACAATACTGTTTTTAATGTTTACTGACTTGTTCATGGGATTTAGGAGATTCTTATATTTTGCTTCTGTTTATTTTGTAGTATCAATTCTGGGTCAAATGTATTTGGTGTCGGGATATACTTTTCCTAGCCTAGTGGGTCAGGATTAGTGGAGGAGATTGGTACTCTTGACAGTAAAAAAAAACTAATTAGAATGTTGGTTGAAGGGGATATCTTCAGTTAAGGCATATAGGTTAAATTCAAATGAATTTAATTGGATTACTGATTCTTTAGCACTTGCATTATTATGTAACAGAGGATTTCAATTTTCTGGGATAAAATTATTTTTCTCTCTTAATGCTTCTAATTAGTTTACCTGGTCAAATGAGAGGTCAAAATGTGGTTTCCTAATTGCGGGAAATAAGATTCACACATCACTGCCCTGAATGATTGGGTTTCCTTCTAGAGAATGCTTGCATTATCATGTTGATACTTGGAAGATAATTAGTTGTCTTTTTTGTTTAACTGTGCTAGTTGGCAGATTGAGTGTATATTTGCATTTATATGGACTACTGGTCCTATACCTATATTAGAACAGTTGTGTTGGAAACATTTCTATGGAAATTGATAAATCAGCCGAGTTATCCAGTCTATGCTTTCTTTCACTTGCGGTTTAATCATTGACTGTTTCTGTTTTTTATTAGCCATAAACCATAATGACTTATTTTCTTCTTAAACAATCTTTTCTCTCTATCGAATTATTGTCCATCGATCTTGTTCTCTCTCAAACTCTCGGAACTCCTGGCTTATAGAATTTACTCTCTCTCTCTCTCTCTCTCTCTCTGTGTGTGTGTGTGTGTGTGTGTGTGTGTGTGTGTGTGTGTGTGTGTTGTACTAGGTTGCAGAAAATTATAGTTTAAATCAAAATTTCTACCTATTCATAGTTGCGGTGTTGTTGAATAGCAAGTTACAAATAAAGGCAAGTCGGTTTAGATTCATATATCATGGTGGTAAAATGAGTAATTTAATCAACATCTACGGTGGCAGTGTGCCAAGATGGTTTAATTTTCATATTGCTGCTGATTATGCACATTCCATTCTTACAACTTAACATGAGTCCAAACCCTCAAATTTAATTGTAAGCTTCGGCAGAAGACTATCACTGATTTTGGATGAAATGAAGTAGTGACACTACATTATATACATTTCAATGCAAATGCTCCAATCCATACGTTTGAAATGCATGTGTTGATGTGTCCAAAATTCTAGAATCTAATCACAACATCTACCTCACATGTCTGACAAGTGTCAGATGCGTTTAAATGGTCTTAAATTTATGTCAAGTCAAATTAAAGAATAAAGGTTAAATTGATGATATTGAGGTTCTGGTTCATTATAGTTTGTGATGTATTTCAATCCTCATTTTTAATTAATTATCCATCTTTAATATGAACATCGCAATATCTGTATGACTGTATATTTGCAGCCTAGTTATCAGGCCTGTTAGAGTTACACTTACTAACTTGTTATGCAGCACAACACGATTCTTTTCGACCAAAGAATGGATCCTTTTCTTTTGATAAATAGAAACAATAAAACATGCAATGAGAAACTCAATATTAAATCTGGATTGCCACTAGTGCTTATGAAGATTTGCATCTGAGCATACCTTGAACACTTGTGATCCACTAGCATTGTGTCTTGGATTATGAAAGGGCATGGGTTAAAATCTTGGTGTCGGGATCAGCTTATTAGTTTGCCTTTAGATATGGTTCCCCTTTTTTCCTTTTTGAATTCCTTCCTTCTTTGCTTGGTCTCCTACCACCAAAACCTAATATGTTGATAAACTGTTGTTTCTAACATTAAGGTTTAAAAATTAACTATACGGATCCTTTATTAAATCAAATGCAACTTTGATGATTGTTTTTTCTTTCATCTTGACCAAGGACAAGTTTGGTTTATCATGTACACTTAATATGAATATATCATTACTGAGGTATTCATCCTGTTTTGCAAATTTCTGTAATCCTAGTTTCATTTCATGCAATGACTGTTATTGCCTTCATGTGCATCCAGGCAGACAAAAAAGAATATAGGAAGTTGGCATATGATATACTGCAAAATATAAATTGCATCTTGAAGGACAATGAATCAACTGATCAGGAATCAAGTCTCCGAAGACTACTTAATATGGTAAGTTTAACTGCACTAAACATGCCTGTATTATGGTTGCAGTTGGTTTTTACATCCTTGAAGTCAGATCTTTTCATATATATATATCATCGTTCTTAGAAGGGATTATTATATTTGTGTCCTACCAACTTTCAGCTAGTTCTTCCTATTGATATGCATGTTTCCTTCCTAAGTGTGTTTCTTGAAGTGGTAATTTCAAAATTCAAACCAGTGAAGTGTGTAAACTCGATGTTTCTGGTCATTTTTCAGGAGAAGTGGGGAAACTTTGTTACATTGTTGCTTCAATTGTTACGGTTCCCTTATCTTCGTTGTCAGTTGTCATAAATTTGTAAATGCATAAATTAATGATTTTTAACTTTCCTCTTTTTTTCCAACTGAAAACATAGATATGCCCAAGAAATCAATCTCCTTTTCTGTTACGTGTTAGTAAGCTCACAGAATTGACTGAATTGGGAAGATTACAAGAGCGACTGACCTACCAGCAATGTGAAAGATTATTCCAAATTTATTACTTTCATATTTACTCTAGACCATGCTCTCATTTTATCTTGATTATAAAGTTAGATTTGGAAGAGATTTTGCTAGGGATGATTTCCAGTGTTGCATGTCACTGAATCAACTCATCAGGAATCATGTCTCCAAAGACTACTTAATATGGTAAGTTTAACTGCACTAAACATGTCTGTGTTATGGTTGCAGTTGGTTTCTATGTCCTTGCATTCAGATCTTTTCATATATATATATATAATATATATTATATATATATATATATATATATATATATATATATATATCACACACACATATACACACCACACACACACACACCACACACACACACATATATATATAACACATATATATATATACACATATATACATTATATACACATATACATATACATATATACATATATATACACATATACATATATACACATATATACATATATATACATATAACATATACATATACATATATATATATATACATACATATCTACATATACATATATACATACATATATATATATTATATATATATATATATATATATATATATATATATATTATATATATATATATATATATATATATATATATATATATATATATCATTGTTCTTAGAAGGGACTATTGTACTTTCAGCTAGTTCTTCCTATTGATATGTCTGTTCCCTTCCTAAGTGTGTTTCTTGAAGTGGTAATTTCAAAATTCAAACCAATGAAGTGTGGAAACTTGATGTTTCTGGTCATTTTTCAGGAGAAGTGTGGAAACTTTGTTACATGTTGCTTCAATTACTACGGTTCCCTTATCTTTATTGTCAGATGTCATAAATTTGTAAATGCATAATTCAGTGATTTTTAACTTTCCTTTTTTTTCACCAGAAAACTTAGATATTTTACGCAGACGGGAAAGCGAGGAAGACGAACGATGCGGGCTAGATCTCGTTCTAGCGCTGACGAACTCCAAAGAAATATCCAGGTTGGGATAACTACTCGAATCCACAAGTTAAATGACCCGAATTCACGAGCCAAGGGAACAACTCGAATCCACGAGCAAATATGAGGGAAAACTCAAAACTTTATTAATTGAAAATTGGATGCCAAAAATAAAGAGTACAAGAGCCTATAAATAGGCTTACAAAAGAGTGCTACTCCTATTAGAAAATTATAACCTATTCTTAAAAGAAAATTAAAAAATTAAAAGAGTCCTAATCTATCTAGCTAAATTCAAATAAAGAAAGTTTAAAAATAAAGAAACAAATTAAAACTAAACAGAAACCTAAACAGGTTCAGATACGGCTGATACGCGCAGATCGGTCGACGGGCGGTCGGCTGACTGTAAAAGTCCTTGGCCTCAGTTTGTGCCGGTCGACCTGGCGGTCGACCGGCTGTAAAGTCTTTACTCTCTGTTGGGGTTCGGTGGAACGGGCGGTTGATCGACTATAAGGTCTCAACTCTCAGCTTTGGCGCGGTCGACCAGGTAGTCAATTGTTATTTTGGCTGGGTATTTCGGTCGACCGGGTGGTCGACCGAAACTGTTATTTTTGCTATCATGAGCATGTTGTTGTTGCCTTGATCTTTTGTATCAGTCCCTCACTCTTCCAGAGAACTCGCCCTCGAGTTCCTATCAAGCTGATGACATAAGGATATAAGAGAGGACACCTTCTTCGTAGACTCTGGTGGCGGTGGAATCGGCCTCGTGGCAACTCTCTTTCCCTTCCAAGTAAATACATATATGTTATCCCTTCCCTCGTGGGTAGCATCAACATCATGTTGTCACGACCTTCCCAAAAATATGGCACTTGTCCATATCCACAACATCGCAGGTAATGGGATCTCGATAGAACTTTCCAATAGAAATAGGAACTTGACACCTATCCGGTACCTTGATGCATGGGCCTTTCTTGATCCGCCCGTTATCGTAGGGCTGAGGATGTGACTTTGTCTCTAGTTTCATATACTCTACAAGCGCCATTGACACAAAATTCTCCCAGCTCCCATTGTCGATGATAAGATTGCACATCTTATCCTTGACCTAACACCTTGAATAAAAAATTCGGTGTTGTTGTGTGGTGTCGGGGACCTTCTGATTGCACAGTACTTTCTGAATGACACAAGCGACATGATCTCCATGTTCTTCGATGAAGTCAGAATCTTCTGGCTCTGTCTCAATTAGCATATCTTCTTCATAATCTGCCATATTGACGGTCCTCCTCTTCGGGCACTCGTTGGACCTGTGGCCAGGTTCACCACACCTATAACACTTGCCAACCCCGGGCTTGGTGTAAGGATTGTCTTTGCTCTTTGCGATCGCGGGGGTTGTTGCTGGTGTTGACGTGTAGAAGCTTTGGTCGTTGGCTGTACTGGTGGTTGACTAGCCGTCGTGGAGCTCGGGTGGACTCCATCGCCTCCTACAGGCTCTTCGATTGACAACTGGCGCCTGGAAGGTGGAACTCTGCTTTGTAACCTCTCAATCTTCATGGCTTTCTTTGGTACCTCATTGACAGAGAACACGTCTTGGATGGTCACACGTTCCTGGATGGGATAGTTTAACCCGTGGATGTACTTCGCACTCTAGTGCTCTCGGTTAGAGACAAATCACATCGCGATGAGAGGCGATAAACTCCTCCGTGTATGCCCACACAGTCCTCGTACCTTGCATTGCTCAAATTGATTATAGAGGATTTGTTGTGGAAAGAATCTACCTTGTAGGAGTTGCTTCATGCGCCTCCCTGTTATCACATGTTTTCCTTGACACCTTCGTGGGACTTGCAATTGATCCCACCATTGCCTGCTCCTCCTTTGAGCTTGTACATCATAAATTTGACTTGTTTCTCCATGGGAACATAAGCCATGTCAGAATTTATCCACCTCGTAGATCCAATTCAAAAAGGATTCAATATCAAGATTCCCGCTGAAAGAGGGAATGCCAACCTTCATCATGTACTCATGAGGATATGGATATCCTCCTTCCCTATCATGATTACATGTTGGGGTTAGGAAACCCACCTCCCCTATTTGGGTCAGAATTAGCGAATCTCCCACGCCTTCTATAGACTAGGCCGTCATCTCTAAAGTCGTCATACTGATAAGCGGGTTGTTGAACTCTACATCAGAGAATTTGTCAATTTGAAGATGTCGTATATGGTAGTTTGGTGGTGGAGGGTATTGATATGGGTGATATGCGTAGAGAAATAGAAACCTAAAAAGGAATTGATTAATTAACATAAGAGAAGGTACAAGGTATATATAGAAGACAAGGTGGGTATGTGGGTAACAACCCAATAACCTAGTAATCCAATACTAATAACTAATCTTAATACCCCCTTAAGTTAGAGCATAGAGATCTAATATGCCCAGCTTATTACATAGATTATAAAACATCTGAGATGAGGCAGCTTTGGTAAGGAGATCAGCCAACTGCTTTAAAGACGATATGAACTGGAACGTAACTATCTTCTTTGTCCAAGTATCTCTGACAAAATGACAGTCAATCTCAATGTGTTTGGTTCTTTCATAGAATATAGGATTTTGAGCAATATAGATAGCAGACTGATTATCATAATGCATAGGCATTGACCCAGGCTGTCTGAAACCAAACTCATCAGTAGATCTTTTAACCACACCATCGACATGCCGTATGAGTCATAGCTTTATACTCAGCTTCTACACTCGAGCGAGATACAACATCCTGTTTTTTGCTCCTCTAAGTCACCACATTTTCTCCAATAAAGGTGCAATACCTAGTAGTAGACTTCTTGTCTTCTCGGTCACCAGCATATCCTGAATCTGAATATTCAGAAATATGTACATGTCCGTGTTTTCTGTACACCAATCCTTTTCCTGGACAACTCTTGATGTATGCCAGAACTCTTATCGCAGCTAACCAATTAGTTTATCTGGGCTGATGCATGAATTTACTCAGTACACCTACAACATAGGTTATGTTGGCTTAGTAACCGTGAGATATTTCACTTTCCAATCAATCTTTTATATCTTCCTGGATCATCAAGTGCATGACTGTCATCAAACCATAAATCCATATTGGCTTCCATTTGAGTGGTAGCAAGCTTGCATCCCAAAAGTCTTGCTTCCTCTAGAAGATCCAGAGTATACTTTCGCTAGGAAAGAAGTATATTGTGTTTTTAATGTGCAACTTCAATTCCTAAAAATTATTTTGAACGTCCCATGTCCTTGGTCACAAAATGATGCTTAAGATACTGTTTAGTCTTCAACAGCCCAGCTGAATCACTACCAGTCAATAAAATATCATCAACATAAACAGTCAGAATTACGATACCAGACTTTGTAGGCCAAAGAAGACATAGTGATTTGAATGACACCAGTGAAATCCAATAACAGAAATGGTAAGGCTGAACTTTTCAAACCACGCCCTTGGATTCTGCTTGAGTCCATATATAGCCTTCTTAAGACAACATACTTTGTTCGCCCCTGAGCAACATAGCCCGGGGGTTGCTCCATATAAACTCTCTTGAAGATTCCCATATAAGAAAGTATTCTTAACATCCAATTGGAACAATGACCATGACAGGTTAACAGCAATGAAGAATAGAATCCTAATAGAATTCATCCTTGCAACTGGCAAGAATGTCTCAAAATAGTTGATGCCATATATCTGAGTATAACTTTTAGTCACGATCCTAGCCTTATATCTATCCCCACAAGTCCATCTTGGTGGTACTTTAAAGTAAAAAACCGAGCAACAACCAACAATAGCAATATCTGACAAAAAAATAGTAGAAGCAAGTGTAAGCAACGATCTAGGAGATATCTGATAATAGCAGAATCCCGAACTGGCTTGGTTGCAGGAGGATTCTTAGTTTCTACTGCTGGCGGTACTGACAAAAAAAAGTAGAAGCAGGTGTAAGCAACGGCACAGTCAGTGATAGAGGAATAATCTCAAATATAGTGATAAAAACTTGTGAAGAGAAATATGAAAAAGACTCAAAGAACGTAACATCAACAGACACCAAATACTTTCTGGTAGAGGGATTATAGAACTGATATCCTTTTTTTGTTCTAGAATACCCAATAAAAGCACATTTTATAGATCTAGGAGATAATTTATCTAGCCTAGGAGACAAGTCCTGAACAAAACAAGTGCAGCGAAAACACGGGAGTCATGGAGAAAGGTGTTTTGTTAGGAGATTAATAAGAAAAAAGAGATTTTTTTAGAAAACAAAAGAGGACATTCTATTAATCAGATGATAAGCACTTAACACAGTATCAGACCATACATATTTGGGACACTCATATGAATCATTATGGTTCTAGCGACATTCAGAATTTGTCTATGTTTGCGTTCAGCAACTCTATTTTGTTGCGTTGAATGAGAAAAGAGGTCTGATGAATAATTCCATTTTTGAAATAAAAAATAGATACATCTTTTTTAACATACCCAAGGCTTTGTCAGTAGGAAGCACACGAATTGAAGTAGAAAACTGTTTTTTATTTCATTAAAAAAAGTTCAATAACACTGGAGACCTTTGACCTATCTTTTAGGAGATACAACCATGACATGCGAGAGAAGTTATCAACAAAGAGCAAAAAATATCTAAAATCCTTAATAGAGGGTACATAATTAGGACCCCAGACATCAAAATGGACCAATTTGAATGCATGACTATTACGATTATTGACTCGACTTTGAAAGGTAGCACGATGATGCTTGCCTAACTCACAAGACTCACAACCTAAAAAAAAAATAGAGGACTCAACAGGAATAACAGATCGAACCTTTTGCACCAAAAGATGACCCAAGTACTAGTGCTAAAGTAAACTTGGATCAAGCTGACCTGCAACCAACCCAGTAGAGATCACTCAATCGTCCAAATAGTATATGCCTCCTCGCTCATGCCCCGAACTAATCCTCTTCCCAGTCGACAGGTCTCGAAACACAATGAGAAGGAAAAAAAGTTATTTTACAGTTATTATGTTTAGTAAACTGACTGATAGACAAAAGACTAACAGGAAATCATGGAATACATAGGACATCAGTACGAGTCAAGGATGGAGTAGCTTGAACTACCCCATTCCCTAATACAAGAGAATGGGTACCATCAACAATTTTAACAGAGGGGTGGACACGTGACAAATTTAATGAAACAAACTTTTGTTTAGTACCTGTCATGTGAGATGAGCCTCTTGAGTCTAATATCCAGGGCTTTTAAGGAGAAGCAGTATCGGCGTGCATACCTGAAGCAGATGCATGAGTCGTTGAAAGATCGTTCTGAGAGAATTCTAGCTGTCATAGTCTATCATACTCCTGCGACAGTACAACCATGAAAGAGCCAGGAATAACAGATGAGTACCATACGGGGCAGGAGAATAACCAGAATCAGATAGTTGCGCCCACTCACGATGTTAAAATTTCTCCCAGCACTTTTCAGAGATGTGATTGCTACGTCCACAATTCTTACATTGTCAGGGGCCTTTCTCAGAGGCACTCTGTCTACCTCCATAAGATCCACGTCCACATCCATCGAATCCACGTTCTTGTCCTCCAAAATCGCGGCCACGACCATGACCTCTTTCACGACCGAAAATCATGACAGACTGCTCAATGGTTGGTGCAGATGAAACCTCGGATCCCGTAGAGACCTGCATAACTCTCGAGAAGGTGGCAGTCAACATGAGAATCTATCTTCTCCCAGTATCTGACCCCGCATCTGGGATCGTAGTGTAGGACTTAAGCCAGATAAAAATTCGATATTCTGAGATCCTGATGATACCCCCTCAGTGTCACCGCATCAGTAACAGCAGGTTGATGCATCTCTAACTCATCAATAAGACCTTTGAGTTCCCATATAACTCAGGTACAGATCTGTCTCCCTGTTTGAGCTCAAACAGGCGCTCATAGATGTCAAACATCTTCCAGGGGTTCTTCTCATTGCATACATCACTTTTAGTGTATCCCACATCGTCTTAGCAGTAGTCAAGAACACAACACTACCACTAATCTTCTTCTCTAAATTGTTGAGAGCCATATCATCACAGAATAATCTCTAGTAAGTCAGGTCACGTAAGTAGGATCTGAAGTAGCAGGTGGATCGTGAAAGAGGTAAGCCAATTATTTTGAGCGCCAATGAATATACGGAACGCCTGCGCCCATAACAAGTAGTTGGATCCATTCGACTTTACCATAGTCCCCAATATTGTCTTGGAAATAGAAGTCTCAACCATCAGAGAGGAGATTATAGTGGAGGAGGAACTTGTAGTTTCAGACATAGTAGCCAGTAGATAGATCACCTGAAATCAGACAGTAGTTGCAGAAAATAGTCAGTAAGAGAAACAAGCAACTTAGTTTTCAAATAGAGGCATAGACAACCAGAATTGCATCAGAAAAATAATTACTCAGCAAGAAATAGCCAGATCGGATGTGAAAATCTGATTTTCAAGCAGTAAACAGATCATACCTGACCAGAGAAGTCATGTATAGCATCCAAATAGTCAGATCAGATGTAAAAATCTGATTTTTAAGCAGTAAACAGATTAGATCTCATCAGAGAAGCCTTGTAGAGTATCCAAATAGCCAGATCAGATGTAAAAAATCTGATTTTTCAGTAGTTATGGCCATATTTGAGACCTTTGGAGAAGGTAAAAGGAAGGTGGCACCTATTTAAGACTTGGAGGAGGGGGCGACACCTATTTTAAGACTTGGAGGAGATGGCAGCACTTGGAGGGCAGGGCGACACCCTTTTTTGGGTTTGAAGAAGGGGCGGCACCTATTTGAAGGTTTGGAGGAGGGATGGCACTTGGAAGGGAGGGGCAGCGTCTATTTTAAGTCTTGGAGAAGATGACAGAGGTGTTAGGGAGGTGGGGCGGCGATGTATGGAGAGGTAGGAGGGTGATGTTTGAGGAGGAGAATTTTGAGAAGAAGGTGGTGGATTTTAGGGTTAGGGTTTAACCTGGCTCTGATACCATATAGAGAAATGGAAATCCTAAAAGAAATTAATTAATTAACATAAGAGAAGGTACAAAGCATATATAGGAGACAAGGTGGGTATATGGATAACACCCCAATAACTCAATAACTCAATACTAATAACTAATCTTAACAATATAGGGTGGTTGATTTGGGTATGGTTGATATGAGAGTGGTTGATATAGGGTTGACAGTGGCAGGGTGATTGAACTGGTGGTGGTTGAGTTGGAGGTGGATGGTTTAGCGGATGATGATTACCTGATGAAAGTGGAGGTGGTGGAGGAGGGTTGTTTGCTTCAATGCGTACAATTGGCTAAGCTTCGATCATCAAGCTTGAGGGAGATCTTCTTGAGTTTCTGGACCACAATGTCCATAGTTGATTCAAGAGTGCTGAGCCTCCTTTC
This sequence comes from Agave tequilana, assembly GCA_038442645.1. Classification (NCBI taxonomy): domain Eukaryota; kingdom Viridiplantae; phylum Streptophyta; class Magnoliopsida; order Asparagales; family Asparagaceae; genus Agave; species Agave tequilana. The sequence goes on from JAVJIF010000087.1 coordinate 73,260, forward strand.
AAATGTATTCATCCTTGTGGAAAGGTTTGGTTACTCGCGTCGTTTTCGGTCATCATCGAACGTTTGTTGAGGCTCTAATACCACTTGACGTAGACGGGGAGGTAAGGAAGACAAATGAGGCGGGGTAGATCTCGTTCTAGCGCTGACGAATCCAATACTAATAACTAATCTTAATAATATGTTGTGGTTGATTTGGGTATGGTTGATATGAGAGGTTGATATGGGGATGACAGTAGCAGGGTGGTTGAACTAGTGGTGGTTGACTTGGAGGTGGATGGTTTAGGCGGTGAGGATTACCTAATGAAAGTGGAGGTGGTGGAGGAGGGCTGTTTGATGGACGATCCCACCCGCTTCAGTGCGTACCATCTGCTAGGCTTCGATCATCAAGCTTGAGAGAGATCTTCTTGAGTTTCTGGACCACAACGTCCATAGTTGATTCAAGAGTGTTGAGCCTCCTTTCAAAAGTATTCATCCTTGTGGAAAGGCTTGGTTGGTCGTCGTTCCGATCATCATCGAACGTTTGTCGAGGCTATGATACCACTTGACGTAGACGGGAAAGCGAGGAAGATGAATGACGCGGGCTAGATCTCATTCTAGCACTGACGAACCCTGAAGAAATCTCCAGGTAGGGATAACTACTTGAATTCAAGAGTAAAATGATCTGAATCCACGATCCAAGGGAACAACTCGAATTCACGAGCAAATATGAGGAAAAACTCAAAAGTTTATTAATTAAAAATTGGATGCCAAAAATAAAGAGTACAAGGTCCTATTTATAGGCTTACAAAAGAGTGCTACTCCTGTTAGAAAATTATAACCTATTTTTAAAAGAAATATAAAAGGAATTAAAAGAGTCCTATAGGTAATCTAAATTCAAAATAAGGAAAGATATAATTAATTTAAAAGAGTCCTAATATATCTAGGTAATAAAATTCAAAAAAGAGAAGAAAGTTTAAAAATAAAGAAACAAATTAAAACTAAACAGAATCCTAAACAGGTTCAGATACGGCTGATACGCGCAGGTCAGTCGACCGTGAGGTCGGCCAACTGTAAAAGTCCTTGATCTCGATTTGTGTTTGTCGACCGGCGGTCGACCGACTGTAAAGTCTTTACTCTCTGTTGGGGGTCGATCGACTGGGCGATCGACCGAATGTAAGGTCTCAATTCTCGGCTTTGGCGCGGTCGACCGTTGTTTTGGTAGGGTATTTCGGTCGACCAGGCGGTCGATGGAACTGTTGTTTCTGCTGTCGTGAGCCTGCTGTTGTTGCCTTGATCTCCTGTATCAATATGCCCAAGAAATCAATCTCCTTTTTTGTTATGGGAAAGTAAGGTCGTAGAATTGACTGAAGTGTGAAGATTACATGATCGACTGACCTACAAGCAATTTGAAGATTATTCCAAATTTATTACTTTCATATGAACCCTAGACCATGGTCTCATTTTATCTTGATTATAAAACTAGACTTTGGAAGAGATTTTGCTAGGGTGATTTTCAGTGTCGCAAGTGTCAGTTAAGGTTAGGAAGAGAAATAGAAGATTGTACACTTTAATGCCTATACCTCACAACCATGGAAAGCTCTTGTTATGGATTTTGTGCTTGGATTGCCTAGGACAACTAAGGTCATGATTTGATTCTAGTCGTTGGTGGTCCTTTCAAAAGATATGGTGCATTTTATACCTTGGCATAAAACTGATGATGCTTAATGTGCCGCCAAGGTATTCTTTAGTGAGGTTTGCCTGTGACTATACTACCTGATAGGTAAGTTAAGTTTGTTAGCTATTTTTGAGAAACCCTAGGGATCTATTTTCTACACAACTGAAATTTTCTTTTGCATTTCATCCGCAAACAGATGGTTAGAGGAGGAAGGTCATCCACGATTTAGGTGACCTTTTGAGGTGTCTACTTGGAGATAAGCTTGATAATTGGAATTACCTACTACAAGTTTTTTTGACAGTATCTTTGTTAATGAGGCAATAGGAAAAAGTTTAAGATTGTTCATTGTTTTTCTCATTTGTAACTATTTTGATTTGTTATATCGTCTCGGATGCACGTGTTGGAAAATGATATATAAAATACTGCTAAGCTATTTAATTAAACTTTCAAGAAGGAAGAAACTTCTCTATTTTGATCGAGGCGTACAGAGCACTGTCCTTAAGAGTAGATCGCACCCCTCTGAGAGAGTATCTCGGTGCAGCAGGTTGATGGCGGCCTACCCTCCAGGATTCAACGATCGCTGGCCCTGCAATCGTGCACTCGCAATGCACAGGCCCTCGAACAGCTCGGTTTTGTTTCCTCCAGAGATGCAGGGAAGAACTGAAGAGTCTAAGGAAATTTCAGAGGAAGAGGAAGATGGTTGAGTTCTGTTTTTGAGAGAAGGGAATAGATCCTTTATAAAGAGAGTTTATCATCATTAGAAAATCTTTGGGAAGAGAACATAATCCTTGGACAGAGAACCAATCTTTCCTTGTGCAGAGAAACAAAATTGTCTTGGAAAGTGTCACTGCAATGACAGGACAGGACATGGAAAGATACGAATCTCAACAGCTATCTCTGACCCAAAATATTATGACAGGATTTGAAAAGATTTTATTTTAATTTTAATTCCAAAAATAAAATTGGCAAAACTTAGCCTATTCGGGCACACCCGCGAGGCTCTGAAACTCGGATTTGCACCCCCCCTGCGCGTGCGATGCGGGCGCACATGCGCATTAAGGTTTTCTGGATCCGGTAACCCAATTCCCTTCACTGGGCCTCAATGGGCTTGTGTGCGCGCGAGCACCCCCTGGTTTCTAGCCCACACAACCCATCATAAAAGAGACTCCATATATAAACACTAAAGAGTTCTTTTCCTATCCAATGTGGGACTAAAGGAACTTGGCTTAATAATACTCTCAAATACTAACAATCTCACACTATTTCAAAATTAAAAGGAAGGATAATAGGAACGAGAGAGAAGAGGAGGAAACATAAGAACTCAATGTATCAATAATGGTGACTTTTGGTCTATGAACCACTACCTAGGATACGTAGGTGTGTCCCACAGGAAGTTGGTGAAACATAAAGTTTCTATGAACCAATCTTCCTAATTATGGATCATTGACCTACAACCCACATATCATTCATAGAACCGAGCTGTTCAAAACAGGTTGGCACGAATCGGCCATGCGCCCGACCTGGATATTCATGAGTGCTCTAGAGAATATGTCTACATTCTCATAGGAAGCGGCCCCACTTCCACACTCATATAGGTGGATCCATTAAGTGTGCATTGCAATTAAACACACCACCCAATAAGGACTATGGTAATCCATTAAGAGCTAATGCTCATCCTTTGCACATTGCAATTTGCACTATCTACATCATAGGAAGGGACTTCTCAATAATAAAATAATGATAGTGCATCTCCAAGTCAACAAATGATTTGTTATTACCCATATGAATCTACTTCATGAGTTCATCAATCACATAGGTTGGGTTACTATCATTTTTGACTCTTTGTTATAGACATGAGTCCCATTCCCCTCGATGTATTCTCCACTAGTTTTCTCCCTAGTGGTTTGGTAAATGGATCACTTATATTAAGCTCTGACCTCACATAGTCAAGAGATATGATCCCATCATCCAGCAGCTGCTTTACAATTTTATGTCTTAGGCGAATATGCCTACTCTTTCCATTGTATATTTTATTCTTAGCTCTAGCAATAGTAGCTTGGTTATCACAATGAATAGACACAGACGGAGCTGGTCTCTTCCAAATTGGTATATCAATCAAAAGATTCCTGAGCCACTCAGCTTCAGTGCCTGCCTTCTCTACGGCAACAAACTCAGACTCCATAGTGGAGTGAGCTGTGACGGTTTGCTTGGATGATTTCCAAGATACTGCACCCCACCAAGTGTGATCACATATCCACTTGTAGACTTTAACTTATCAGAATCAGAGATCCAGTTAGCATCTGAGTATCCCTCTAAAACAGAAGGAAAGCCACAATATGTCAAACTATAATTAATAGTTCCTTTTAGATATTTTAGCACTCGATATAATGCTATCCAATGGTCCTTATTAGGACAGTGAGTGTAACGACTAAGTCGTCCCACGGCATAAGCAATGTCAGGTCGTGTGTAATTCATCAAGTGCATTAAACTACCAATGATTTGTGCATACTCAGATTGTGACACACTTTGTTCTTTATTCTTTCTTAAATGAATGCTACCATCATAAGGTGTGGAAACAGGAGTGCAGTCAAAATGACCAAATCTCTTCAACATTCTTTCTATATAGTGTCCTTGTGAAAGCATGATATGATCAGAATCTCTAGTTATTTTAATTCCTAAGATCACATCAACTTTACCCATGTCTTTCATATCAAAGTTAGAGGACAAAAATAATTTGGTGTCATTTACAATTTCTAAGTTTGTACCAAATATAAGCATATCATCAACATATAAACATATGATAACACCAACATTATCCTCAATTTAGTATAGATACATTTATCAGCATCATTAATCTGATAACCATAAGAAACAAGAACACTATCAAATTATCATGCCATTGTTTGGGTGCTTGTTTTAAACCATATAAAGATTTTACAAGTTTGCAGAGTTTGTGTTCATTTCCTATTGTCAGACAACCTTCAGGTTGGTCCATAATATTTCTTCTTCCAGTTCTCCATTTACGAATGTAGTTTTAACATCCATTTGATGTATCACAAGCTTATGAATAGATGCTAAAGCAAATAACACTCTAATAGATGCAATTCTAGTCACAGGAGCAAATGTATCAAAATAATCAAAGTCTTTCTTTTGAGTGTATCCTTTAGCAACCAATCTAGCTTTAAATTTATCCAAAGACCCATCAAGTTTCAGTTTTCTTTTAAATATCCATTTGTAACCATTGGTTTTGCACCTGGTGGTAAATCAACAAGTTCCCAAGTGTGATTTGATAATATGGATTCTAATTCATTATTAATAGCCTCTTTCCAGAATGGAGCATCCGGAGAAGAGATAGCCTCTTTATAAGTCTTTATAAGTTAGAGGGTCATCACCAACTAGAAATGTAAAGAAATCTTTACCAAAGTCAGTTTCTTTTCTAACTCTTTTACTTCTCCTTAGTTCAATCTGTTCATTATCATCAGATTCTTGTGCATGACTAGATGATGAAGCATGAGAAGGTTTATCAACATGAGTTTTCAATGGAAAAATATGCTCAAAGAATTCTGCATTTTTAGTTTCAACAATAGTGTTAATCTCCATAACATTATTATCACTTCTAGTCACAAGAAACCTATATGAAGCACTATGATGTGCATAGCCTATAAACATGCAGTCAAAAGTTTTGGGTCCTAGTTTCTTTCTTTTGGGTTCAGGTAGAAGAACTTTAGCTAGGCACCCCCACACTTTTAAATAGTTTAAGTTGGGTGCATGTCCTTTCCAGATTTCATATGGAGTTATACCAGTTTTCTTATAGAGTATTCTATTTTGAATATGACAAGCAGAGAGTATAGCCTCCCCCCACAGATTCAGAGGTGCACCAGAACTTATAAGCATAGCATTCATCATATTTTTGAGTGTTCTATTTTTCTTTCAGCAACACCATTAGATTCTGGTGAATATGGAGGGGTAGTCTCATGAATTATGCCATGTTGTTAACAAAATTCATTAAATTGTTTAAGTTCATATTCACCACCTCTATCCGATCTCAATCTCTTGATTTTCTTATTTAGTTGATTTTCAACTTCTGATTTATATTTCAGAAACATTTCAAAGGCTTCATCTTTGGATCTAATAGATAGACTACTGTATATCTAGAACAATCATCAATATAGGTGATATAGAATCTTTTACCACCTCTAGTTAAGTTATTTTTAAGGTCACCAAGATACTATGAATAAGCTCAAGCAATTCAGATTCTCTTTGTACACTTTTGCATGATTTTTTAGTGGATTTAGATTCAACACATATTTCACATTTGTCATGATCAGATATAGTTACATTATGCAAGAGACCTATGTCTTTCATTTTCTTAATGTAAGAAAAACCAACATGTCCTAACCTACCATGCCAAAGATCACAAGAGTCAATCATGTAAGCAGAAGAAGTAGATGCATTTCCATTCATGATTTCAAGTACATTCAGCATAAATAAACCCTGACTACAGTACCCTTTACCAACAAATTGTCCATTCCTAGTCATTACAATTTTATCAGATTCAAAGCAGACCTTAACTCCAGCTTTTCCAAGAAGGGAAACAGAAATGAGGTTCCAACGAATCTCAGGAACATGAAGCACATCTGTAAGAGAAAGGATCTTCCCTGAAGTAAGCTTGACAAGCACCTTTTCCTTACCCACAACGGGTGAGGGCCTCGAATCGCCCATGAACACTTGTTCACCATTATCAACAGAGGAGTAAGAAGAGAAAGCTCCTCTGTCGGCACATATATGTCGGGTTGCCCCAGAATCAATCACCCAATTCTTATATGTGCAACTATGTTAACTTCAGAGATTACAGCAGCAATAATGTCACTCTCAACCAGGCTAGCTTGTGGTTTGGATGGAGCCTCACCAGTCTTCCGGAACCTACACTGTGCTGAGTAGTGTCTGGGTTTGCCACACACAAAACAATTTCCTTTCTTCTTGAAAGTAGAGTTAGGGTTTCTTTTCATCTTAGGGTTCAGATTTGGTTTGAAGTTTGGCTTATGAAAGTGTTTCTTTGGTTTAGAAGGCTTGCTTTCAATTAGATTTGCCTTGGAAGTAAGCTCTTTAGCCCTTTCAGTTTTCTCTCTCTCTATTTTTCTCTTCAATTCTAATATGAATTATTACATCTTCAAGGTTCATTTGTTTTCTTTTATGCTTCAGCTCTTTCTTGTAATCTTTCCATGAGTCGGGTAGTTTTTCAATTAGGGCTCCAGCAACAAAGGATTCAGGTAGGATGATATTTTCATTTTTAAGATCATTAATTAGAACATGGTATTCATGAATTTGAGAGGAAATATCTTTTTCATCAGACATGACAAAATTCAAAAAATTTCCAATAGCAAATTTTTGTGTTCCAGCATCTTCAAGAATGTATTTCTTATTAAGACTTTCCAAATTTTAGTTGCAGTTTTATAAGGACAGTAAACATCAAACAGTGCATTACTAAGTGTGCTGAGAATGATGTGTCTACAGATTTTGTTGGCCTTTTCCCAGTTTTGCAATTCCTTTTCTTTCTCTGGTTTAGGATCAGTTATAGCAAAGGCATAACCAGTTACATCAAGTGTAGATATAACCTTTTCTTGCCATCTTTTATAGTGGGTTCCATTAAATGGTTCAATCGTAGAGATGTCAGACAGAGACTTAACGCTAGTAGCAACACCATAGTGTAAAATCACCTAGAGGGGGGTGAATAGGTGATGGCTAATCTAATGGTCACTTAATGCCTAATAATGCGGAAGCTAAAACAATTATGACCAAATTAAATCTTTTTACACTAAACACTATGTATAACACAAGAGTGTAGCCGAATTCTCTCCGTGAAGGGCTCTGGACTAACTCCTCTAGATTCCCCTTGAATGGGTTGAGGTGCCGCGTTGGCTCTCTTGGTTGAATACTAGTGTTAGCAACAATCCCACGCAAGTATATCAATTAAGCACAATGTATATCAAGCATGTAAATGATAAAGACAATAATTGAATGCAAGATATAAACAAGAGACAAAGAGAGAGAGAGAGAGTGAGCATCGCAAACACAAACGGTTTGTTTCGAGGTTCGAGCACACTTGCTCTACATCCCCGCCTTCGACACACGAAGGATTTTCACTATGCAAGATCCCAATGGATCTCTCCCGGTGCCGCAACACCTACAAGCCCTCGGACTCCCTAGTCTCGTACACACGCAAGCCCACTAGCTTGCCGAGGCCGCACCTCAAACCAAGAGTTCACAACTGAACTCTAAACCACCGCGAGCACACTTGCCCGCCTCCTCAAAGTACAAAGAAAGATCTTTGGTGATCACAACACTTTGATCACCAATAAAAACTCTCACAACACAATCCTATGGATAGATAAAGCAATGGATAGCTCAAGTGATTGTGAGAAAAGTAAGGATTGAATCTATGGTGAAAAACTCAAGAAATCACTTTAAACACTTTGATAAAATCTTCCCTTTAGATAGAAAATATTTGCCCTCAAATATGTGGAGAAAACTCTTTTAAAAGGATAAGAAAAACTGGCCCAAAGCTCTCCTAAAATTTTAGATCAAAATAATGACAAGACCCTCAAATTTATAGGCTAGGAAAAACTAGCCGTTGGGGTCTATCAGGCCTGCCGGTCGACCGCCAACGGTCAAAAATCCGACCGTTGGAGCCTCCGGTCGACCCAAAAGAACAGAGAGCACTGCTCTCAGTTCCGGTCGACCCGCCCACTGAACTGCCAGACGTGCACGGCTCTGTGCACGTCGGTCTACCGCCCGTCTGCCGACCTGGCCTGTCAGCCAGTTCTGGGCAGCACTTGGGAGAAAAACTGTTAGAAATAATCTTGTATTTTATAAAACTTTATTTTTCCAAAACTTTACCAAATACAAAAACAAGATATTTTGAACTTATTAAAGCATAGAGTGTATGATATGATCCACTACACAATCATGATGAAATATCTATGTTTTTGACATTAAGCTCTAAAAATGGTTTGGTTTAAAAGTATATAAGAAAACACCAAAAACCAAACATGTATTTTTCCAAAAAGAAAGTCTTTTAAACTAAAAATTCTCATATGAAAAGACAACTAAATCAAGAGTGTGTGTGTGATATATACTTGAGCAATCTACCAACTATTCTATCATTTACATTTTATTTAAAACAAAAATCTTATACCTAGACACAAGTCTTGATCTTGAAGTCTTCCTTGAAGTCTTCTCATCTTCTTGACTTGGTCCAAACTTGATTCAACGAGCTCACTCCTCTTGAGTACTTGATGTGTTCTTGATGCATAGGCTCTTGAATCAAACCGTGCTAGCTCCAAGACTTGACTTTAAATCCTTTGTTGAAGCTATACACCTACTAAGATCTTGATTATAAATCTGTCACTAATTAAACATAAGATCATTAGTACTATAACTACATGAGTTAATCATCATCAAAACTAGAGTGATGGGCCTTTGGGCCAACTCTCCCCCTTTTTGATGATGACAAAACTCATGAAGTTATATATGCATGGATTAAAGTAAAGCTTCAAAGAAGCTCCCCCTTAACTCATGCATAACAAATAAATATAGATATGGCAATGAGGCACATGAATATGTATGCAAGTATGGAGATTAAAACATGCAAATCTTTTTCTCCTATTTGCAATACAAAAATATATATGCATAAACATAAAACTTTATTCAAACATGCATATAAACTCAAATACTTCTTCCCCTTTTTGTCACTCATCAACAAAGGGTTCAAAGTAAAATCAAATCAAATAAATTTTTCTCCCCCTTTTCGTCAAAAAACAAAGAGATCAAGAAGGGCAATACAAATCAATCAATAAAGATTTATATGCGATATACATTCATGAAGAGGAAGACGCTAAGTTAACTTTCCTACACATATGCATTACATGAAGAAGGGATGACAAGCCCTAACTCACATAACACATATTATGTAATGCATAAGAGGAGATGTGAAGCTCCCCTACACACATATATCATATAAAGAAGAGTTGTCAAGCTCCTCAATTTATAATATACTCAACATGAATCTATATGTAAGAGAGATGTTAAGCTCTCCTTGCATATAGGAAATACAAATAAAAAATTTTGAATTTTTCTTTATCAAAACAAAATTTTGAACTTTTCTCAAGAAACAAATTTTGAGATAACCATAATTTTAATTTTGATACCAATAGAAAGTAGCAATTGAAAGTATGTGATATCAAATAATCATTGCAAAATCTTCAATTTTTCTTAATTAAAACATATTGAGATACTAATTGAAAGTAAAGTTTTAACTCAAGCTTAGCAAAATCATTGTGCTTTAAAAAATGAATCTATCTTAACTCAAGCACAAATAACAAATCATATATATGTATATAAAAGATAATACCAATAGAAATTGATACTACTTGAATTTGAAAGCATACATACATATAATCAAAACATGAGTATATACAAAAAGAATAATCATATTGATACCAATTGAAATGATCCAATGATACCAATTGACATAAAGTAATATCAAGTGTATATCTCATAGAAGAATAAATAACTAGTTTAAATTAATTTTTGAAAAACTAGTTAAAGATCCTTCAAAAACATGAAATCATATGTTTTTCATGAATTATACTAAATACATAAAAGTTCAAGCACTCATAGTCCATAAAGCTCAAAATTATCTTGAAAAGTAAAAGATGAGTGTTCAAAGGTTATGTAAATGGCATTTTCATGAAAATAGACAATGAAGCTCAATCAACATGAATCTCATTTTTAGACAAGACATGAAATTTTATTTTCATTAAAAACAAATCATGAAAATTTTTATTTTTCATCTTAAAGTAAACTTCAAGGTATATGTATGATTTATCCAATCCTAACAATACACATACATATCCCAAATATAAAAGAGTCTACAAATAGTGTATGCATGAAAGCAAGAGACTCACGGGGTATACATGTATATTTATTAGATTTGAATAAAAATAACATATACATGAAGTAAAACATAAAAATTGGCAAAACAAGTATAAATGAAAGAATCATCAAACTAGTCTATACATGTGCATATAGTGGGTACAAATGAGTATGGAGTACAATCATATATAAAACAAATGTAGCTCACTATTTGTACATGTATAATACAAGTTTTGATAAAAACTACATCTAAGCATGTTTTTACCACATGAAGCACATTAAAAACATAAAACATGAACATGCTATGAATATGATATATGAAGAAGCATGTATATAAAAAGTAGGAGTTTAGAGATTGTTACCAACTCCAAAGCTCCAACCATGGTGGTTGTCCCACCAAAATCTCCTTGATAGCGGTGCTCCAAATGTGTGTCCATCAAGTCCATTTGCATCCACTATCAAGGCACCAAATCTCTCACGTCTTGAGAGATCCCTCACCTACATCAAAAATATGGGGTGAGGGTTTTGGTACCCATATTTTCTTGGGTCCTTTGGGTTAGTACTATAAGGAACCCAAAATCTTTTATTAGCAAAATTGAAAGCATTAATCTTATCATAACAAAATTTTTGCTAAATGGCCTTTGCGGCCACAATGTGTACATGTGTACACCTTAGTATGCTTATGTGTGTGGGTGTGAGCATGATGTTCAACATAAGCATGATGTGGATGTGCATGAACATGTAGAGTTTGTTTCTTTGTTAAACAAAGACTCCAACCTAGAATGATTGAATGCACAAGAGTTCAAAGTTGAACTCAAATTATTAATTTTATTTTTCAAAATATTAATCTCACTAGTGGTGGCATGTAAAGCATGGTGAGATATATGATCATTTTTCTTTTTCTTTTCGAAACAAATTCTTTTTCTTTTTCACAAATCTTTCTTTTCAAAGACTTATTTTCTTGAAAACAACTTCCTTTTGTTTTTTCCACCAAATCAACTTTATTTTTCAAAATAGTGTTTCCTTCACAAGATTATTTAATTTAGATACAAGGAAATGTTCTCATTTTTCAAATTTTCATTTTCTTTTTCAATGCATGCCATTTTATTTTCTAATGAATCTTTTTCATTAAGCATGACATCAAAATTCTTTTTCAAATTGTTGTCATCTTTTTCTAAACATGCAATGTTACTTCTAAATGAATCATGTTCTTTATGCATGCAAGCAATGTTCTTTTTCAAATTTTTATTATTTTTCTTAATCATGTCATATTTCTCAAGCAATAATTGGCAAAATGAAGTGAGCTCATCATATGACATGTTATCATCTTCTACCTCGGATTCGGTAGTTACCTCAAGGGGGTTATCCCCTTGGACCATATAGCACACGTTGGAGATGTCGCTTCCAACATCCGAGTCACTCCCTGCATAGTATTGATCATTTTCGCCAAGGGAGAGGAGGGTGTTCCAAACTACAAAAGCTGAATCAACATTAGAAACTCTAGATAAATAATCATCATTTAGGGTTGACTTCAAAGCATGTAGGGCTTTGCATTAGCCTCAATATTCTTGCTAACATATGAATCATTAGTTGTTGCAAGATAAACATGTATGCCTAAGGCTTTGAGGTACAAAGACATCTTAACCTTCCAAATTTAGATGTTAAGAATGTCAAAAGTGGTGGTGACATGAAGTCCATGGTGTGTGTACAAAATATTGTGATTAGCCTAAAAGGAGGATCTTTAACTCTAGGTTGTAAGACCCAAATCAAGAGCACTTGGCTCTGATACCAATTGTAAAATCACCTAGAGGGGGGTGAATAGGTGATGGCTAATCTAATGGTCACTTAATGCCTAATAATGCGTAAGCTAAAACAATTATGACCAAATTAAATCTTTTTACATTAAACACTATGTATAACACAAGAGTGTAGCCGAATTCCCCGTGAAGGGCTCTGGACTAACTCCTCTAGATTCCCCTTTAATGGGTTGAGGTGCCGCGTTGGCTCTCTTGGTTGAATACAAGTGTTAGCAACAATCCCACGCAAGTATATCAATTAAGCACAATGTATCAAGCATGTAAATGATAAAGACAATAATTGAATGCAAGATATAACAAGAGACAGAGAGAGAGTGAGCAATCGCAAACACAAAGGGTTTGTTTCGAGGTTCGAGCACACTTGCTCTACATCCCCGCCTTCGACACACGAAGGATTTCCACTATGCAAGATCCCAATGGATCTCTCCCCGGTGCTGCACACCTACAAGCCCTCGGACTCCCTAGTCCCGTACACACGCAAGCCCACTAGCTTGCCGAGGCCGCACCTCAAACCAAGAGTTCACAACCGAACTCTAAACTACCGCGAGCACACTTGCCCGCCTCCTCAAAGTACAAAGAAAAGATCTTTGGTGATCACAACACTTTGATCACCAATAAAAACTCTCACAACACAATCCTATGGATAGATAAAGCAATGGATAGCTCAAGTGATTGTGAGAAAAGTAAGGATTGAATTTATGGTGAAAAACTCAAGAAATCACTTTAAACACTTTGATAAAATCTTCCCTTTAGATAGGAAATATTTGCTCTCAAATATGTGGAGAAAACTCTTTTAAAAGGATAAGAAAAACTGGCCCAAAGCTCTCCTAAAATCTTAGATCAAACAATGACAAGACCCTCAAATTTATAGGCTAGGAAAAACTAGCCGTTGGGGTCTGTCAGGCCTGCCGGTCGA